>OY759269.1:20628253-20695753 GCA_963662155.1 Lamellibrachia columna
ATGCATTGAAGCAGTCCACGGCGGAGAAGACTTAAGCAACGATCAAGACGGACTACGCATGAAACTGGGCGTGCAACTATCAGGAAATGCCTGTAACTATCCACCCAATGGTAGTACACCTTCTGCGTTCATCAAAGCACTGGATAAGGAATGTAAAGCAACCCTTCCAGTATTGTCGACCTTGCATTTTGTGGCAGATGTCCCAATGTCGCAATACAGTAACCGCAAAATATGTGTTCTTATAGCCAACTTTCCAGCATCGTTTGGCCTTTAATCTTCGTGGACCTGGTAGTAGTAGGCTGGCCAAGGGAATGGTCCACGCGACAACAAAGAAGAAGACGGACAGGATAATAACCCACATACGAGAGTTCTGCCAGGCAATCCGCTCTTGCGAAACGGGAGGAGGGTTCCTTCCAAGGTGTCCAGGATAGGTGAGACTGCAACTAGCGACGAAGCAAGCGGAGAAGAGGGATGAGAAAGACAGGTGGTTTTGAAGAGGGATGACATTATGTAATCAAACAAAGTTCGTTCAGTTCCGAGGCGCATTTCTTTCAAAGAATTTTCATATAATCAAACACATTGGATCATAACTATATTAAAGCACGTTTGACTATTACATCATGATTTTGAAAAAATACGATTTCGCTGTAATTTACTCGAGGTTTCCATAACTTGGCATCCTAGTCAAAATAATAAGAATATGATATAATCACATAAGGAAAATGCAAAATATTATTTTACATATTCAGGTACGTATACGAAAGACGCTAAAGCTAGGTGAAACTTGCTCAGTGGTTTCCCAAGTAATATACGCTATTCTACTGGAAATTATATTATGTAAGACTATAAGTCTGTATTTCTAAACTATTTACGAACTGGTGACTTCAGTGTAAATAACGTGTACCCAGTTGAAAAGTAAAGTTATATACTTCTCAATGAATTAATTTTAAAGTGACAACATATCTCTCCGTTGCAATGGCATCTTATAATATAACGTCACGTTTAAAAAACATCACAGTCGGAAAATGCAAATGATTTTAACGTTATCCCAAACAGAGAAAACGTTTGACAAATGCTGAGACCCCAGAACACATATATTATTGTACATGTACAGAAAGTGAAATATCACAAATAATTATATAATAAATAAGTGTAATAACTTGTCAAACAACAAGAAACTGTGTGCAGACGTACGGTTCCAGATCTTAAGTACATACAACTACTTACAACTTCACCTAGATCTTAAGTACATACAACTACTTACAACTTCACCTAGATCTTAAGTACATACAACTACTTACAACTTCACCTAGATCTTAAGTACATACAACTACTTACAACTTCACCTAGATCTTAAGTACATACAATTACTTACAACTTCACCTAGATCTTAAGTACATACAACTACTTACAACTTCACCTAGATCTTAAGTACATACAATTACTTACAACTTCACCTAGATCTTAAGTACATACAATTACTTACAACTTCACCTAGATCTTAAGTACATACAACTACTTACAACTTCACCTAGATCTTAAGTACATACAACTACTTACAACTTCACCTAGATCTTAAGTACATACAACTACTTACAACTTCACCTAGATCTTAAGTACATACAACTACTTACAACTTCACCTAGATCTTAAGTACATACAACTACTTACAACTTCACCTAGATCTTAAGTACGTACAACTACTTACAACTTCAACTAGATCTTAAGTACATACAATTATTTACAATTTCACCTAGCTCACAAATCTCATTTCTTGATTAACTTAGTTAATTTATGCATGCCACACTGAACGAACTAGATATGGGCAACTACACTACACTTTTTAATACCATATGATCTACATTTTCTACAGAACGTTAACTTTTTTTCAAGGATGAAGACCATTGCTATGATCAGGCTAAAGCTTGTTCTTGCAACCACACTATCGTGGAAGTAGAAAGAGAGGTTTCAGTTCGCATAACAGAGGTGACATAATTATAATATACTATAAATAACAGTATCAATAATACGTGCTTATGCAGGTCTTGCGTGGACAAGAAGGCAAGGTTTATTAAAGGAGAAAAACACTATTTCTGTACTGAAGGCTGCGAGGCTGTCACGAAATGCGGGGTCGTCAACATTCCCCCAGAACACTTATTGGTGAGTTCACCTAACCTGTTGAAATGTATCTCTGAGCATGTCTATAATACAATTTACCAAAATGTCTGGGTAGTTTGGTGACATACATCCTTTCTCGTTATGGTACATATCTACACGCCCACGCCCGCGCAAGCTCGCACACACCCGCGCCCGCGCAAGCACGCACGCACGCACACACCCTCCCACGCACGCATGCACCCGCCCGCCCCCTATTAGTACGCTAATTATGAAGACACCCTCATAAATAAATACGCTGATGTGAGCTGACCCCATCTTCGTTTATCCTGTTACGGCGAAAAACATCTCCGTTGCCCATCTTACACTCACCTGTTTTACAGTCGTGCTATGAGGTGGACTCCGAGAACAACATCACGATAACGGAGTCGCCCGGAGCTGGTGTAGGCGCTAACTTCATATTGTATGTCTCCATAGCAACAGACTGCCACAAGGCTGCGGCCACTGCGTTTCATTGCCAACAGGAAATCTCAATGGACAGGTGGATTTAAATTCTCGCAAACACTCGCAAGCTATGCTACGTTTGAAAAGATTTAGTAAAATTGCCAGCAAAAGCAGTTGGAGAAGGAAGAAATTGGCGTACACACACACACACACACACACACACACACACACACACACACACACACACACACACACACACACACACACACACACACACACACACACACACACACACACACACACACACACACACACACACACACACACACACACACACACACACACACACACACACACACACACACACACACACACACACACACACACACACACACACACACACACACACACACACACACACACACACACACACACACACACACACACACATATATATTCTACAAAAACACTGATATATATATATATATATATATATATATATACTGATATATATATATATATAAACAATATATATACTGATATATATATATATATATATATATATATATATATATATATATATATATATATATATATATATATATATAAACACTGATATATATATATATATCGTAACAGACAATATATATATATATATATATATATATATGTACATATATCAGTGTTTTTGTCGTAATATATATATATATGTATATATATATATATATATATATATGTATATATATATGTGTACATATATCAGTGTTTTTGTCGTAACAAACTTTACGACAGATATGTGTTGAACAGGGAAGCGTAACAATAACCTTATGTTATGGTGCCACATTATTATTATTAATTATAATGAATGTTGACTGGAACAAAACGGGGATGTATAAACTGTAAGCGCTCAGACTGGAGTCTGCGTGATTTCTTGCTAAAGCCCATACGATAAAGCGAAACATTATTCAATACTGATTCAAAATGAACATGATATATATAATTATGCAGGTGATGCTTTAATCATCTATGGCGGGTTGCTATGTTCTGTAGGCCTATCGCAGGGCACCTGAGCATCTGCAAAGCGTCTCTCACAGGACAAGATTACAATAAACTTTCCGGACGGATACAACATGAGATGTTACATGCGTTGGTGGGTGTACGAACATTAGTCATTACCAATAGTCCTATTTGTTGACTGAGTCTTTTTTGAAAATCGGTAGTAGTCGTAGTAGTGGTAATGGCAGTGTTGGTGGTATTGACAATGGCAGTGTTGGTGGTAGTGGCAATGGCAGTGTTAGTGGTAGTGGCAATGTTGGTGGTAGTGACAATGGCAGTGTTGGTGGTAGTGGCAATGGCAGTATTGGTGGTAGTGGCAATTGCAATGGCAGTGTTGGTGGTAGTGGTAATGGCAGTGTTGGTGGTAGTGGCAATGGCAGTATTGGTGGTAGTGGCAATTGCAATGGCAGTGTTGGTGGTAGTGGTAATGGCAGTGTTGGTGGTAGTGGCAACGGCAGTATTGGTGGCAATGGCAGGGTTGGTGGTAGTGGCAATGGCAATGTTGGTGGTAGTGGCATTGTTTAATTATACGTACAGAATTTTAGTTGATTATACAATATTCTTCCATTGTAAAATGAAACAACCACTTAACATAACTTCAAACAATACATTAAGACTTACAGAATTAATAGACCATGTCAACTCAGTATACGGAACGTGGCACTAGTACTTAGACTAAATTTGGTTGCAGTCATTACGTCCACCCTGTTCTGATTTACGTAGAAACTTGTCGATGCATACATTTGGCAACATTTGTTGCTGTCTAAAGTGGATACATGGAAATGTTCCAGGGTTTCGCTGAAACGTTGTTTCCGTTTTTCCGCGATCCCAAGGGAAACCCTTACACAGTTCGTCACGATGTGACAAATCTTCCGCCAATCGTCAAGTAGGTAGCACGACATAAGTAATTAGCATGCATGAATATGCAAAGCATCTAAACGTAATGCAGAAATGAGCAGCTGAGAACAGTAACGATATAACCGCATTATATTGTTTTCATGAGAAACATTCGAAGTTTCAACACGATTACAAAATAAAATTTAGGAGAGTGTGAATAGTGTTTACATTAAATTTGTAACATTGCAGGTGCAATTACTTCCGCCTAAAATATTATGACATCATTTCAATTGAATCAGCTATAACTCATGATTTATTCAGCACACAATCATAGCTCGTACCGACATATTGACCCCAAAACGGCGGTGGCTACTGCGCGGGCGTCGCCATATTGGATATACGAGTTACACCGTTACACCAGCAGTTTGATCATTTGATTTGTTTGTATACTTTATTTCACCTATATCTCGCATGTAAAGATATGAGACCACTATAAAAAATATAGGGGCTCACAAATAGAAGGTGCATGGATCAACTAACACAGGATTTGTAATTTTTTAGTTAGACCATTATTGTTCTCAACGGCTTAAATAATGGCTGTACAATATATTTAATTTGTTGTTTCTAAACGTTAGCATCAACATCACAACAACATTATGAATATGAAAATGATAAATGGTGGTATCATATGTAATCGTATAATTCTAATAACATAATTTTCAAAGTCGAGCAACTGTTGAAAATAACGCATAATTATGTAGCATACATTAGTCAGT
Organism: Lamellibrachia columna; assembly: GCA_963662155.1. Taxonomy (NCBI): domain Eukaryota; kingdom Metazoa; phylum Annelida; class Polychaeta; order Sabellida; family Siboglinidae; genus Lamellibrachia; species Lamellibrachia columna. Next base: position 20,633,482 of record OY759269.1, read on the forward strand.
TTGAGTATTGGCATATTTGTTTATTTTAATAGTAAAATTTACTTCGACGATTTATCAGTAGCACGCATACATATATCTTTATTAGATATTCTCAATCACACGCACTCTTATTCAGAAAATGTTCAGCGATGCATATTCGCGATGCACAAATGCAAACATATTCCTGCGAATAACGTTCATAGTACACGATAATAGTCGTTACACGGAATGTCATGTGTTTGATCGCTAGACGGCGGGCGTTTATAAACGCAATGCATCGCGGGATCGATTGTCGACGGATGTACAACTAGTACTTCAAATTAGAGAGTCGAAAGAATGACTGTTTCAACAAAGACTACATCGCACCAACAATGACGCTTACTGATATTAAACAGAATTCACAACCCTAGCAATGGAACGCAAAAATCGACTGATCTGACTTTTTAATAACTTCCAACACAATTGTTTCAGCGCACGGCAAAAGATTCGCGCGAATTACGTGTTGTACTTGCGTCGAAAATCTCAAGCGATTTAATTTTTATACTAGTGTTATGTTATTCACCAGAGGCGCCACGGGTTATTCCAGCCTCTAAAGCATTTTTGTCTGCTCTTGCAGCAACAGGTTCGCGGCCGGCGATTGTGTTCTGCGAACAGTTGTACGTCAGTGGAAGGTTCGCACTGGCTATCGCAACCACACCGTCACACTCCTCGTCACTCCTGTGGTAGTGGTGAGTTGACGTCAAACTCCCTCCTGAAATAATTTTAAAACATTTAATTTTAATCTATTTTATTCAACATTTTAACAGCTAGACAGACATTTAGAGTTGGCTTTAAGCTGTATTAGTTCTGAGCTGATATATGACTTGTTGATATTTTCAAGACAATTGTAATAATTATTTTTGATGTAACTTTTTCAATGCAATTTAATTCCAACGTAATTTAATTATTTAAGTTTAATATAATTATTTAATTACATGTAGTTTACTTATTTAACTGTAATGTTATTTACTTATTGAATTTAAATGTAATGTATTTAACTAATTTTAATGCAATTATTTATTAAATTGTAATGTAATTTAATAATTTTAGTTTAATGTTAAGAGCCTCAAGTTGTTTATAACTAGATATAAGAGTAACGTTTATTCATTATTTACATAGCCCATCGCCATTTAGATTCGTTGATGTTCATATCGATAGTGCGTAAATAAATATGCGCAGTCGGTTTAATGAAACAGTTCGTTCTTTTGTTAAAATCATCGAAAGAATTGACTTTGATCGTTAGATCGGGTAACTTACAAAGGGGGAATAACATTATATTGTAGTGTATTCTGCCGGAACACTTTTGTCCGCCGAATTTTGACCAGATTCGGTCAAAACTTAGTTAATTGTTTGTTTTACATCACAATTTGCTACCACAGTTATAAAAACGAGGTAGCATGTCGTAGTGGACACTATATACTTTTGATATTTCGCAAATTAGTAATTATATACCACGGAAAAACAACATTTGCCTTGTAACCGAACCCAATGCCATGATCTGACAAATATTAATATGTTTGCTTTGTATGTTCAGCGTTCTCCGGGCTTCCGCAATATTATAGATACTTGTTTCTGCTCAGAGGGAAGTTCGCCGACATTTCAACTGTTCGACGCTAGAGGGCGCTGAACTGGAAGACCAAGGCGAAGAAATGGCCAACAACCATCTGGAGAAACGTGTTTTTGGGGTAGGCGTGGAGTCATCAGTATGTGCGTGTGTGCGTGCGTGCGTGCGTGCGTGCGTGCGTGAGCATGTATGTCTAGTTGTTTGTCTATGTGTTCATGCGTGATTGCTTTCGTGTATTGTTGACGTCACATCTACTTCGTGCGGTCTTTGTGGCTTTGCTTTAATAGCAGCAATGTTGTTTTAATGGACGTTTTACTTATTCACTTATTGGCTTTAACTCATCTTAATTTATCTTAGCTTATTTGATTGGTTTCAACTTTTCTTATCATACTTATTTTAACATATTTACCATGTAATCTTGTTCCTTGTTTAATTATCTGTTTGTTTCTTGTCGGCAGAATGAAATGATGACAGCAAAGGTGGTGAACAGGATGGTACTCTCTCGGATCACACTAGCCGTGCTGGCTGACTCTGGGTAAAGCCATATACTGCTTGTTGATTGATGCAACAGTCAAAATGGTGCACAGAAACTGAAAATAGTATGTAATAAGATAAGATAAGAAGAACATTTGTATAGCGCCAGAAATCTAGAAAAATCCATTCGGAGGCGCTTAAAATACATTTATATGCTAAACATTGATAAGTTATGTAAATGATAATAAATTAATTCAAATAGAAGAGAATATATCATATTAAAAGAATAAGTTATATAAAAGATATTTATTAAAGATATATGATAGTAAGTAATAAATAAGTAAAAAAAAGTGGTGTAAAATTTATATAAAAGCATGTAAAGATAATAATAAAAAATATTAAATATAATTAAATAAAAAAAAAGCTAAATAAATAAAAATATAAATAGGTGGTGCTTAAGATGCGTATGCAACGCGGAAGAGGCGTTTTTAGGAGTCTTTTAAAAGTCACTAGGCAAGAAATTGTCTTCATCTCGTTTGGAAGTGCATTCCACATTCGTGGAGCAGAAACCGAGAAAGTTCTGTCACCGTATCGGCTACGGGATGGCGGCAAATACAAATCATTGTTTGTAGCCGAACGAAACACACGAGTAACTCGTTGTTCGTGGAGTAGGTTAGTTGTGTAACCGGGTGGTAGTCCGCGTTGAGCACGAAACGCCAGTAGTAGAATTGTATAATGAATGCGTTGCTTCACGGGAAGCCAATGCAGTTTCTTGATTACCGGTGTGATGTGGTCCTATCTGTGGCAGCGGACCACCAGCCGAGCAGCAGCATTTCGTACTCTTTGCAACTTGTTGATCAGGCAATCAGGGGTGCCATGTAGCAGACAGTTCGCAAAGTCAATTCTCGATATGACGAGTGAGTATATCAGACGGACCGCAGATTTCTGTGTAAGATATGATCGGATCGACGCGATATTTCTCAGATGACAGTAGGCTATGCGGCAGGTGTACTTTACGTGATCGATCATTGACATTTCCGAGTCGAATACAGCGCCAATGTTTCTGGCAGTAGGACTTGGCGTTATGTCACAGTCGCCGATTTTGATCACGGTGATGTGATGTTTCGCTTGATTGTTTTGTGATCCTAACCCAAGTGCGACCGTTTTGTCATCATTAATTTTTAATAGATTTTCAATCATACACACGCGGACATCGTTGATTCAATGCTCAATTCTGCATAAAGACAACAGTTTGTTGGTTTCACCAGTCATATAAAATTTGATATATAACTGGGTATCATCAGCATAGAGATGGAAGCTTAAGTTTTGTCGTCTGAAGATATCACCAATTGGAGCTGTGTACGTAGAGAATAGAAGAGTCCCAGCACCGAACCTTGATGGACGCCGCAAGCGACGCTGCTGTTGCTGGAAGCGCCACCTGGTGCATTTACTGACTGCGACCTGTCGGATAGATATGATCGCATCCACATCAGCGCGGGATCAGACATTCCGAAGCGTTGTTCCAATCGGTTGAGTAGAATTTCATGGTCAACTGTGTCAAAGGCGGCCGACATGTCATGTAATAAATAACGCGAGCGTGTGCGTGCGTGCATATACAATGAATGCATGCACCGTTGCATGTGTTCCGTGCAATAAATGTTCAACATACTATTAACAGCCAATGTTCTGTGCACACACAGCAATGTTATGCTGCATGATTTCAACCAGCTGCACCGCTTCATAATTGCACACATATATGTACTTCTACTTCGACGCAAAGCTACAAATACAACCAGCATGGTCAAACTATCCGTCGTGTTGTAGATGGTATGCCGTCAACTTCAGTCAAGCCGAACAGTTAGCCTGGGGCGCAGGTCGCGGTTGTGACTTCGTTCAGAAGAGCTGCCTCGAATACATGGAACTGCGCACAGCTGCGTATGTTGAACGACTTTCGCAGTTGACTGCAGAATTTCTATTTACACATTTGCCATTATCTTTGTTGGTATTTTCCCATAAGATATGCATATCCCTGCAACTGCAGGGAAGATGCTTGTCGCAAATAATACGGTGGACTTTTAATACTAGACATAAACTGTTTTGTCTAAGTTAGACGCAGTTTCCAAGGTGATAGTTAGGGAAAGTAGTGATATATCATGCGGTCTGTATGTGCGCGCGTTCGTGCGTCTATGCGTACGTGCGCGCGTCGCGTGCGTGCGTGCGTGGCAACGAGTACTTTATTTGTTAGATAGAAAAAAGGATGACAGTACCGCTGATACATGGCACACGATGAGAAACAGTGTTGTCAAAAAAGGATTGTCTTCTTCAGCAAGATGTCTCTGTCTCCGTTCTGCAATACCGTAGACGACGTCGGCTGCATTTCAGGAAACGATGCTCGAGGAACGTGCAATCTCGTCAAGCACGATATCCGTAGGCCGAAAGTTTACCAGGTTGGTGACGCAAGCTGTTAGCCGTATTGGCAGACAGGGTTATCTGTCAGAAAATCACTGTCCATTTAGCTAAGACATCTACACAACATAGACAGATTAAGTCAACAACCAACAAGGAAAAGCGTGACCTACAAAAAATCAGTAAACGTGATACGGCTTTCTGTGTGGAGACGACGAGAGTTCTGTAAGAACACACGTTTAGTTAATCGCGGCAACTGTTTGTAAATATATTTCCTGGAATCGTTTGAAGAAAGGATCGTTTGGGGAGAAAGGCATGATAGACAGACGGGTAGAGAGAGAGAGAGAGAGGTGAGAAAGACTCGAGAGTGAAAGAGACGGGAAAAGCGACGTGAAAGAGAGAGAGAGGGGGGGGAGACGGGAAAGAGAGGGAGAGAAAGACGTGGAGAAAGACGGGGGAGAGAGAGAGACGAGGAGAGAGACGTGAGAGAGAGAGAGAGAGGGGACAGGGGATGGTTGGAGAGTGAGAGGTGAGAGGGAGATGTAGCGAGAGAAAGAGATGAGGGCAACCGAACGTTTATAGACGGTATGCCAGTCACATTTACTATACTGTTATGTTATTGGGTGAAAGCTAACGTTTTTGTTCACAAGCCCAACCCGGCTGGTAAGTTTTCATAATCTAACTGCCCAATCAATATTCTACAAGCTTTCCCTCGATTTATTTGCACAGTGTTTGTGTGATGCAGCAAACGCATGCTCATTGACTTTCTCAAGTTTAATAGTTTGAGTCCCTACCACACATTGTCCCTTTGCATTTGTCCACAAGTGTACATTTTGCATGCACAACAAAACATAATATGAACAAGTTCTTCATCGCCGGTTCATTATATGTACGAAATGTACAGTGAAGTATGTGACTAAACAGTCGACTACCAATATCATGTGTATTATAATTATATCAACGAATAATATCATACCTGTGTTCATGTCGTTGACTTCTAGCACTTCAAACACATCGAGGGTGTCCCGGACTCTGACGTTCCTCTATACTCGGGTGACATCCTTTTCACCGACTACTGTCCCTTCATGGTGGTGCGTGGGAAATATACTCTTTTTGTGTCTGTCCGTATGTTCCTTTGTAAGTTTGTATGTTTTCCTGTAATACATGTTCTTAGGTAGTATGGAGATACTGTCCGTGGAATGTCGTACGTGGGGTTCTCTCTGGTTACCCCACCACTGTTGTACGTGGGGTTCTGTCTGGTTACCCCACTACTGTTGGTCGTGGGGTTCTGTCTGGTTACCCCACCACTGTTGTACGTGGGGTTCTGTCTGGTTACCCCACCACTGTTGTACGTGGGGTTCTGTCTGGTTACCCCACTACTGTTGGTCGTGGGGTTCTGTCTGGTTACCCCACCACTGTTGTACGTGGGGTTCTCTCTGGTTACCCCACCACTGTTGTACGTGGGGTTCTGTCTGGTTACCCCACTACTGTTGGTCGTGGGGTTCTATCTGGTTACCCCACCACTATTGTACGTGGGGTTCTGTCTGGTTACCTCACCACTGCTGTACGTGGGATTCTGTCTGGTTACCCCACCACTGCTGTACGTGGGATTCTGTCTGGTTACCCCACCACTGTTCTACGTGGGATTCTGTCTGGTTACCCCACCACTGTTGTACGTGGGGTTCTGTCTGGTTACCCCACCACTGTTGTACGTGGGGTTCTGTCTGGTTACCCCACCACTGTTGTACGTGGGGTTTTGTCTGGTTACACCACCACTGTTGTACGTGGGATTCTGTCTGGTTACCCCACCACTGTTGTACGTGGGATTCTGTTGCAGTCTGCTGACTCCGGAATTACGCCGACAAGAGGGGGTTTACGTACAGAGGCACCACCCGGCCCAAATACCCCGACTGGCATACCTGGATACTCAATGAATCCCGACTTAAAGGATGTCCCTCCATCTGGTGGTATTCCGACAGGTGGAACGGGTCTTACTGGAGGTAATATATCTGGAATTTCCGGTCTACCTGCAGCTGTTCCGAGTGACATGCTAGGTCTACCTGCAGCTGTTCCGAGTGACATACTAGGTCTACCTGCAGCTGTTCCGAGTGACATGCTAGGTCTACCTGCAGCTGTTCCGAGTGACATGCTAGGTCTACCAATAGCTAATCCGACTGACATGCCGGATCTACCTGCAGCTAAGCCAACTGACATGCTAGGTTTACCGATTAACATGCCGGATCTACTTGGAGGTAATCAGTCTGCCATTCCGGATCTACTTGGAAGTAGTCCATCTGTCATGCCTGGTCTACCCGGAGGTAATCCGTCATTCGTGGCGGGAAACGGGAGTCATTCAGAGGTCGAGCCGAGTGTTCTAGCACATAATCCACTTGTCATCAACGGTCGGCCTGGAGAACGTCTGTCTGGCATGCCGGGTCTTCCCGGTAATCCTATTGGCAGGCCTGATATACCGAGAGTTAACACCCCTGGTATACCAGGCATACCAGAAAATAATCCACCTGGTATCCCAGGACTCTCTGGAGGTGATCCAGGTTTACCTGGTCGTCCGCGTCGGAGTGGTTCGGCTGACATGCCGGAGCAGCAGCAGCTGCAGCAACTGCAACAGCTGCTACAGCTGCAGCAGCAACAGCAGCAGCATCAACAAAATCAGAAGTTGCAGAAATCCATGCAGGGGACACAACATATACAGACTGCACAGCAGACAGCGTGCCACATCGCGCGTAAGTAGGAGGGTTTGAGTGGGTGAGTGAGTGACTGACTGACTGAGTGACTGAGTTAGTGAGTGTATGAGAGAGTGCGTTAGTGTGTGCATGAGTGTGGGAGAATGTGTGTGTGTGTGTGTGTGTGTGTGTGTGTGTGTGTGTGTGTGTGTGTGTGTGTGTGTGTGTGTGTGTGTGTGTGTGTGCGCGTCTGTGTGAATGTGTGAGTGTGTGAATGTATGAGTGCGTGAGTGAGTGAGTGAATGAGTGAGTGAGAGAGAGAGAGAGAGAGAGAGAGAGAGGGAGTGAGTGAATGGGTGAGTGAGTGAATCTGTCATTTTGTATAAATTATATATAACTGTAACATCTCTGAATGAACTGTTTCTTTATATCGAAAGGTTTTTTATCGTTGTTATCTATTCAATGGTAATGTATATTTAATGGTAATGTATTGCATCCCAGTACTCTGAATTGTAATTATTATCAATACATAGTATATATATATACATATATGTATGTATATATATATATACATATGTGTGTGTGTGTACATGGCATGTGTGTGTGTGTGTGTGCGTGTGCGTGTGTGTGTACATGGCGTTAAAATAAAGTTTTTACACCAAACAATTGTAGAGACACTGAATAATTCACTGAAAGTTGTAATTCTTAGAGGTACAAAGTCTGATGTTTTTTATCTTATATATTTTATATTATATAATATATATATATGTATATGTGTATTATATATATATATATATATATATATATATATATATATATATATATATATATATATATATATATATATTCACAACATATAACGGTTGTTTAAAAATATTTCTAATGAAATTTTATTTTTATGATGATATAATTTTTTTTTAAACATCCAAAAGTTTGTTTTACCTGTAGAGACTTTCGCGTAGCTTATTAATATGGTTTTCTCGGTACATTCTGGTAGGATGACGTCATCGTAGACGTGTGGAAGTTCGTAGTTCCACCCATCTCGGTTGATTGCTGCATCTGTCTTTCGTATCCATATCGCTAATTACACGTGTCTTCCTCCCGCACAAGAAAGAAAAGCTTAGAAGGAATTGCAGACGGAGAAATCCATCATTATACGCCATGTTGACAAGGAGAAAGCCGCAGTCATTACGCAGAACTCCATCAGTATACACCTTGTTGACAAGGGATAGACGCAGTCATCACGGAAAACTCCATCAGTATACATCATGTTACAAGGAGAAAGCCGCAGTCATCACGTATAACTCCATCAGTATACACATTGTTGACAAGGGGAAAGCCGCACTCATCACGGAGAAATCCATCAGTATACACCATATTGACAAGGGGAAAGCCGCACTCAACACTGAGAAATCCATAAGTATATACCATGTTGACAAGGGATAGACGCAGTCATCACGGAGAAGTCCATCAGTATACACCATGTTGACAAGGGGAAAGCCGCACTCATCACGGAGAAATCCATCAGTATACACCATGTTGACAAGGGATAGACGCAGTCATCACGGAGAAGTCCATCAGTATACACCATGTTGACAAGGGGAAAGCCGCACTCATCACGGAGAAATCCATCAGTATACACCATGTTGACAAGGGATAGACGCAGTCATCACGGAGAAGTCCATAAGTATACACCATGTTGACAAGGGGAAAGCCGCAGTCATCACGGAGATGTCCATAAGTATACACCATGTTGACAAGGGGAAAGCCATAGTCATCACGGAAAAGGAAGAATATTGAGAATTGAATGTTAAGTGACAGAGCAACATATGGAAAAGCTGACGAATAATCCGATCAGGATGTATAAGGTAGAATTAATCAAAACGTTAAAATTAATACCAATGAGGGGAGGGGAGAACCATTAAAGATCAGTATTAATATTTATATCCAACCGTAGACACAGTACCATGGATGTATGCCCCCGAAAGAACCACAAAAGTGTGTCCTTCTCAGATTCATTATGAACTATACACATACATACATGGTGTCCAGAGATTTGGCTAACAATTATTAGTGGAAATAACAGAGCACCAAATCGAGAATTCACAAGAACTAGTGACGGAAATGATTATGGCTACAAGTGGAGGAAGGGACATCGGACAATTGTACCTTTCAGGGTAGCATAGTGGGGCGCGGTAGCGTAGCGGTTAGAACGTCGCCGTCTCAATCGAGAGAATACGGGTTCGAATCCTCTTGCTGCCATTTCGAAGCTTTGTCAATTTCTTCCATTCCACGTTGCCACAGTTCAATCAGTTTACTAATTAAAGTAAAAGCCCATGGTATCGGGGATGGCATAATTTACTGGATAGAACAATGGCTGACTGACAGAAGATAGCGTGTTGTAGTAGATGGAGAAGTTTCAAACTGGAAATCAGTTTTGAATGGTGTACCACAAGAATCAGTATTAGGACATAAGACATTTGCGGATGACACAAAAGTGTTTCGAAAGGTTAACACTGATGATGATAAACAACATTTACAAAACGATCTGGACAGATTAGTGAAATGGTCTTAGAAATGGCAGATGTTGTTCAATTTTGGGAAATGTAAATGCTCACAGGACATGGGACTTGGATGTAAATTATAATATGGGAGATACTGTTGTGGGTACTCTGTAAAAGAAAAAGGACTTAGGAATTAAAATAAGCGCTGATATGAAAGTTTCAGAGCAGTGTGGTATTGCAGCTTGAAAGGAAAATACAATTCTTGGGTTGATTATGAGAAACATAACATACTAATTATAACTCTGTATAAAGTAATGGTTAGGCCTCATTTAGGATACTGTATATAAGCGTGGAGACCATATCGTAATGACGATATAGATACGCTTGAACGCGTATAGAGGAGAACGACTAAACTTATTCCAGAACAGAGAAACCTTAGTTATGAAGAACGCCTGAAAGAATGTGGTTTAACAACTCTACAGACAAGGAGGTTAAGAGGAGATCAGATTGAAGTTTTTAAGATATTGAATGGATATTATAATATTGATTGAAATGTGTTTCTCTCAGTCAAGAAAGATAACAGAACTAGAGGACATGAGGTAAAATTAGTAAAGGGTCAGTGTAGATTGGACATCAAGAAGTACTCGTTCTCACAGAGAATGAGTGGAACAAATTGTCTACGGATCGTATAACTGCTAGCAACTTGTTAACGTTGTATAAATGAATACCTGGACACAGACAGAGATGGATATCGGAACGACTAGCCTTCGCGCAGTAATTGCAGCGTGGTTTAATGCTTCGAAGAGAAGTCGTAAAGGCGTTTAAATGAACAGGTCTGCCATGGGGTGAGGTGTAAAGCGCTTTGAACAGTCCCATGCTAGGTAAAATCGTACATTTACCTTTAAATGTCATTGAATTATTCAGCGTTTCTATCATCTTTGTATGTCAAGTCTAGATAGTGATTAACTGCTAGCATGGGATGACATAGGTCGTACTTATGTGTGCCCTAGACAGGAATGATTCCAGCTCCAAACACTGAGCGCGAGTTTTATGGCACGGGATCGAAGTGTTTTCGTCATAGTGGAGCCTGGAAAACGACGAAGCCAGATAAATCAACGACATCACGTCCAGCGAGCAGCGGGTGTCACAAGGTAATAGATGATTAACTATTTATCCATATACTCTATTATACTATTATAATTTTTTTTATTAATACCATGAAGTGCTGTATCTATGCTTCCTCCTCCTCTCTCTCTATCTCTCTCTTTCTCTCACTCTCTCTCCATCCCTTTCTCGTACTTTTCACCACTGCCTTAGTTCATCTCATTACGATGTTCTCCTCCCCCATCTCTCTCTGTCTCCTCTTTATTCTCTCTCACTCTCTCTCTCTCTCTTCGATCTACATTATCTCTCTCTCTCTCTCTCTCTCTCTCTCTCTCTCCATTCTCTCTCTCTCTCTCTCTCTCTCTCTATCTCCTCTCTCTTCCCTCTCTCTCTCCTCTCTCTCTCTCTTCTCTCTCTCCATTCTCTCTCTCTCTCTCTCTCTCTCTCTCTCGCTGACATAATTTTTTTTATTGAAGGTTAGGAAGGGTTCTCTTACGACTACAATGCGTACAGTGGCTTCATTTCTTATTTCAAGCAATAGTTCAATTTGGCGAGGATTCGTTACTCAATCCACCAGAGATTATTGAAACAAAATAGTTCCAGTAGTAGTATTTAAATTCTACATACTACGATAACGAATGCTTTAAAATATCGTTTTGTTGTAGGGTAATACGTAGTTGTTATGACATATTTAACAAACGTAGGCTAGACAACCCTGGACTTAAGTTCAACAATTCATCAATGTGTAACCCGTCCATCTGAGATATTTGTCGATAAATATTTGTTTTTAAACAGATTCGCGCTGCTAGCATACTTTGTACTTTGGTGTGTCCCGTCAGATGGAGTGTCTATCCACGCCAGCCGATGGACTGATCGTCTACGTTGACAACTCTTCGTACACATGCATGCATGGCGGTCAACTCATCATGGTGACGATCAGCGTCGACTCGAACACACTCTCTGGGGTCATCGTGTGTCCAGATTACGTGGACGTGTGTCAGGTATGTCCAACACTGACCGGAATGCTACACACACACACACACACACACACACACACACACACACACACACACACACACACACACACACACACACACACACACACACACACACACACACACACACACACACACACACACACACACACACACACACACACACTCACTCACTCACTCACTCACTCACTCACTCACTCACTCACTCACTCACTCACTCACACACACACACACACACACACACACACACACACACACACACACACACACACACACACACACACACACACACACACACACAAACAGTACAGTGCGCTATGGCTATGATTTTATGATTTAGACAGTCGATTACTTCTTCCTACGTGGGAATGCTATAATAACTAATGTCATAATGGTTGTGCATGTATATATAGCATAGTTGAACTGTACCATCTTAAACATATTGAATTTAATGAATTTAATAAAGGAAATAGTGAATTTAATAAAGGAAATAAATTGCCAATTCCCATGCTGTATTCGAAGTTAAACTGTTGCAGACGCCGGTGGCGTTTAAAAGGAATATCGGCCCGCCTCTACCAAAGTGCACCCTAGTGACTGCGAGTGGTACTGCCAATAATACTGCCAACAGGGCTGCGACAGGGACTGAACTATCTAACGTCAATGAAAATGGAAAGGTGGCCGCCAAATCGTCCATTAGCAGTAAGAGAAGTTACAAGCACACTATAGCAGTTGCAGCGGTGGCCGTATCGTTGGCGTTGATCGTAATCGGCGCATACGCTGGCATTTACATATACAGAAACAGGAAGTTGCAGGCCGCGAAAAAGGCGACGGAACTGAACGAAATAATGCTGGCGGACAACGCCGTGTCCGACCCATTGGCGACCGAGAAGACGGCTTTGTTATGGCCGGCAGGAGAGTCAACGGCCGAACTCACCGATTTATAGGTGAAGACAACAGATGGCTTTTCCCCTACAATTTACAACATCATATGCCTTTACTTGAACTGTTTTTTAAACAAACAAAAAGTAAAAATAAAAATGTAGAAAGGTAAACTGGTATTAAGCTTTGTTCCGTTTGTCGCATCAACCAACCAGATGCGTTGATAAGAATTATGTTAGTTCGGCAAAAAAAATATACTGTAGAAATGGCACTGCTTCACATGAACGATGCTCTGAACACGTGTACGTAAGTTTGCATTGAGCGCAGCTACATGCACGCGTGACCACCCACCCACGTTATCGAATCATGGCAAGGAAGTGGTAAGTCCGCTACTTAGTTCACCCAGCTAGAATGACATATAGCAGGTTTCTCAATGGCATCTTCTACTCGTTAGAAATGATTATGAAAATAAATCCAACCACAGCACACGATTTTACACAACTGAAAATAATGTCAAATGCACAACATTCAACACATAATCAGAAATATACATAGTTCAGACATATACCATAAGGTTTCATACATAATAGTCCGAGGGCCAGGTGTAACCCCACCCCCTAGGACATTTTCAAGACAATATTTTTGATGACATTATATAATAGTAATTTTAAATCTAGTTGTTTGCCACTTGGCAATTGTTGCGTGTTCCACAGGGAGTGTTTGGAAATACGACCACTGAGCTGAACAACTTAATATAGGGGTAGGTATAGATATTTTCGCATAATACATTACAGATCATATCAAACTATATGGAATTGGGCATCTATGGGAAGGTATTTAAATTATCTATACAAATATCATGAAAGCATTATGTGTGTGTGTATATATAGACATATATATATATATATATATATATATATATATATATATATATATATATATATATATATATATATATATATATATATTCACAACATATAACGGTTACGTTTAAAAATATTTCTCATGAAATTTTATTTTCATGATGATATAATTTTTTTTTAAACATCCAAAAGTTTGTTTTACCTGTAGAGACTTTCGCGTAGCTTATTAATATGGTTTTCTCGGTACATCCTGGTAGGATGACGTCATCGTAGACGTGTGGAAGTTCGTAGTTCCACCCATCTCGGTTGACTGCTGCATCTGTCTTTCGTATCCATATCGCTATTTACACGTGTCTTCTTCCCGCACAAAAAAGAAAAGCTTAGAAGGAATTGCAGACGGAGAAGTCCATTATTATACGCCATGTTGACAAGGAGAAAGCCGTGTCATTACGCAGAACTCCATCAGTATACACCTTGTTGACAAGGGATAGACGCAGTCATCACGGAAAACTCCATCAGTATACACCATGTTACAAGGAGAAAGCCGCAGTCATCACGTATAACTCCATCAGTATACACCATGTTGACAAGTGATAGACGCAGTCATCACGGAGAAGTCCATCAGTATACACCATGTTGACAAGGGATAAACGCAGTCATCACGGAGAAGTCCATCAGTATACACCATTTTGACAAGGGATAGACGCAGTCATCACGGAGAAGCCCATCAGTATACACCATGTTGACAAGGGATAAACGCAGTCATCACGGAGAAGGCCATCAGTATACACCATGTTGACAAGGAGAAACCCGCAGTCATTACGCAGAACTCCACCAGTATACACCATGTTGACAAGGGATAGATGCAGTCATCACGGAGAAGTCCATCAGTATACACCATGTTGACAAGGGGAAAGCCATAGTCATCACGGAAAAGGAAGAATATTGAGAAAAGTAATTGAATGTTATGTGACAGAGCAACATATGGAAAAGCTGACGAATAATCCGATCAGGACGTATAAGGTAGAATTAATCAGAACGTTAAAATTAATACCAACGAGAAGGAGGGGAGAACATTAAAGATCAGTATTAGTATTTATATCCAACCGTAGACACAGTACCATGGATGTATGCCCCCGAAAGAACCACAAAAGTGTGTCCTACTCAGATTCATTATGAACTATACACATACATACATGGTGTCCAGAGATTTGGCTAACACTTATTAGTGGAAATAACAGAGCACCAAATCGAGAATTCACAAGATCTAGTGACGGAAATGATTATGGCTACAAGTGGAGGAAGGGACATCGGACAATTGTACCTTTCAGGGTAGCATAGTGGGGCGCGGTAGCGTAGCGGTTAGAACGTCGCGGTCTCAATCGAGAGAACCCGGGTTCGAATCCTCTTGCTGCCGTTTCGAAGCTTTGTCAATTTCTTCCATCCCACGTTGCCACAGTTCAATCAGTTTACTAATTAAAGTAAAAGCCTATGGTATCGGGGATGGCATAATTTACTGGATAGAACAATGGCTGACTGACAGAAGACAGCGTGTTGTAGTAGATGGAGAAGTTTCAAACTGGAAATCAGTTTTGAGTGGTGTACCACAATAATCAGTATTAGGACATAAGACATTTGCGGATGACACAAAAGTGTTTCGAAAGGTTAACACTGATGGTGATCAAAAACATTTACAAAACGATCTAGAAAGATTATTGAAATGGTCTTAGAAATGGCAGATGTTGTTAAATTTTGGGAAATGTAAATGCTTACAAGACATGGGAACTTGGATGTAAATTATAATATGGGAGATACTGTTGTGGGTACTCTGTAAAAGAAAAAGGACTTAGGAATTACAATAAGCGCTGATATGAAAGTTTCAGAGCAGTGTGGTGTTGCAACTTGAAAGGATAATAAAATTCTTGGGTTGATTATGAGAAACATAACATACAAGGACAAAAGCTAATTATAACTCTGTATAAAGTAATGGTTAGGCCTCATTTAGGATACTGTATACAAGCGTGGAGACCATATTGTAATGACGATATAGATACGCTTGAACGCGTATAGAGGAGAACGACTAAACTTATTCCAGAACAGAGAAACCTTAGTTATGAAGAACGCCTGAAAGAATGTGGTTTAACAACTCTAGAGACAAGGAGGTTAAGAGGAGATCAGATTGAAGTTTTTAAGATATTGAATGGATATTATAATATTGATTGAAATGTGTTTCTCTCACTCAAGAAAGATAACAGAACTAGAGGACATGAGGTAAAATTAGTAAAGGGTCAGGGTAGATTGGACATCAAGAAGTACTCGTTCTCACAGAGAATGAGTGGAACAAATTGTCTACGGATCGTATAACTGCTAGCAACTTGTTAAAGTTGTATAAATGAATACATGGACACATACACAGATGGATATCGGAACGACTAGTCTTCGCGCAGTAATTGCAGCGTGGTTTAATGCTTCGAAGAGAAGTCGTAAAGGCGTTTAAATGAACAGGTCTGCCATGGGGTGAGGTGTAAAGCGCTTTGAACAGTCCCATGTTAGGTAAAATCGTACATTTACCTTTAAATGTCATTGAATAATTCAGCGTTTCTATCATCTTTGTATGTCAAGTCTAGATAGTGATTAACTGCTAGCATGGGATGACATAGGTCGTACTTATGTGTGCCCTAGACAGGAATGATTCCAGTTCCAAACACTGAGCGCGAGTTTTATGGCACGGGATCGAAGTGTTTTCGGTAGCGGAGCCTGGAAAACGACGAAGCCAGATAAATCAACGACATCACGTCCAGCGAGCAGCGGGTGTCACAAGGTAATAGATTATTAACTATTTATCCATATACTCTTATCATATAGACATATAATAAATTTAGTTATTAATACCATGAAGTGCTGTATATATGCTTCCTCCTCCTCTCTCTCTATCTCTCTCTTTCTCTCACTCTCTCTCCATCCCTTTCTCGTACTTTTCACCACTGCCTTAATTCATCTCATTACGATGTTCTCCACCCCCCATCTCTCTCTGTCTCCTCTTTATTCTCTCTTTCTCTCTCTCTCTCTTCGATCTACATTATATCTCTCTCTCTCCTCTCTCTTCTCTCTCTCTCTCCTATCTCTCTCCTCTCTCTTCTCTCTTCTCTCTCTCTCCATTCTCTCTCTTTATTCTCTCTTTCTCTCTCTCTCTCTCTTCGATCTACATTATCTCTCTCTCTCTCCTCTCTCTCTCCTCTCTCTTCTCTCTCTCTCTCTCTCTTCGATCTCTCCTCTCTCTCTCTCCTCTCTCTTCTCTCTCTCCATTCTCTCTCTCTCTCTCTCTCTCTCTCTCTCGCTGACAGAAAAAAATGTATTGAAGGTTAGGAAGGGTTCTCTTATGTAACATCGACTACAATGCGTACAGTGGCTTCATTTTATTATTTCAAGCAATACTTCAATTTGGCGAGGATTCGTTACTCAATCCACCAGAGATTATTGAAACAAAATAGTTCCAGTAGTAGCATTTAAATTCTACATACTACGATAACGAATGCTTTAAAATATCGTTTTGTTGTAGGGTAATACGTAGTTGTTATGACATATTTAACAAACGTAGGCTAGACAACCCTGGACTTGAGTTCAACAATTCATCAATGTGTAACCCGTCCATCTGAGATATTTGTCGATAAATATCGATAAATATTTGTTTTTAAACAGATTCGCGCTGCGAGCATACTTTGTACTTTGGTGTGTCCCGTCAGATGGAGTGTCTCTCCACGCCAGCCGATGGACTGATCGTCTACGTTGAAAACTCTTCGTACACATGCATGCATGGCGGTCAACTCATCATGGTGACGATCAGCGTCGACTCGAACACACTCTCTGGGGTCATCGTGTGTCCAGATTGCGTGGACGTGTGTCAGGTATGTCCAACACTGACCGGAATGCTACACACACACACACACACACACACACACACACACACACACACACACACACACACACACACACACACACACACACACACACACACACACACACACACACACACACACACACACACACACACACACACACACACACAAACACACACACACACACACACACACACACACACACACACACACACACACACACACACACACAAACACACACACACACACACACACACACACACACACACACACACACACATATATATATATATATATATATATATATATATATATATATATATATATATATATATATATATATATATATATATATATATATATATATATATATATATATATATATATATATATATATATATATATATAGTAAAGTGCGCTATGGCTATGATTTTATGATATATTGTATCAATTACTTCTTCATACGTGGGAATGCTTTATAATAACTAATGTCATAATGGTTGTACATGTATATAAAGCATAGTTGAACTGTACCATCTTAAACATATTGAATTTAATGAATTTAATAAAGGAAATAGTGAATTTAATAAAGGAAATAAATTGCCAATTCCCATGCTGTATTCGAAGTTAAACTGTTGCAGACGCCGGTGGCGTTTAAAAGGAATATCGGCCCGCCTCTACCAAAGTGCACCCTAGTGACTGCGAGTGGTACTGCCAATAATACTGCCAACAGGGCTGCGACAGGGACTGAAATATCTAACGTCAATGAAAATGGAAAGGTGGCCGCCAAATCGTTCATTACCAGTAAGAGAAGTTACACGCACACTATAGCAGTTGCAGTGGTGGCCGTATCGTTGGCGTTGATCGTAATCGGCGCATACGCTGGCATTTACATATACAGAAACAGGAAGTTGAAGGCCGCGAAAAAGGCGACGGAACTGAACGAAATAATGCTGGCAGATAACGCCGTGACCGACCCATTGGCGACCGAGAAGACGGCTTTGTTATGGCCGGCAGGAGAGTCAACGGCCGAACTCACCGATTTATAGGTGACCCCAACACATGGCTTTGTTCCAAAAAATTACTACATCATATGCCTTTACTTGAACTGTTTTTTAAACAAACAAAAAGTAAAAATAAAAAAATTTGAAACGTAAACTGGTATTAAGCTTTGTTCCGTTTGTCGCATCAACCGATCAGATGCGTTGATACGAATTCTGTCATGCTGGCAGATAACGCCGTGACCGACCCATTGGCGACCGAGAAGACGGCTTTGTTATGGCCGGCAGGAGAGTCAACGGCCGAACTCACCGATTTATAGGTGACGCCAACACATGGCTTTGTTCCAAAAAATTACTACATCATATGCCTTTATTTGAACTGTTTTTTAAACAAACAAAAAGTAAAAATAAAAAAATTTGAAACGTAAACTGGTATTAAGCTTTGTTCCGTTTGTCGCATCAACCGATCAGATGCGTTGATACGAATTCTGTCAGTACGGCAAAAAATCTACTGTAAAAATGGCACTGCTTCACATGAACGATGCTCTGAACACGTATACGTAAGCTTGCATTGAGCGCAGCTATATGCACGCGTGCACACCCGCCCACGTTATCGAATCATGGCAAGGAAGGGGTAAGTCCGCTACTTAGTTCACCCAGCTAGAATAGCATATAGCAGGTTTCTCAATGGCATATTCTACTCGTTAGAAATGATTATGTTAGAAAGAAGGCACTGAGCCTGACGACGATGGAAAGACACCGAGAGGAAGGCCCTGGTTACGTTGGCTCAACAATATCAGCGGCGCGCTCATCTTGTCATCATACCCTAGTTAGGAATATTCAAGTGACACAAAAACTCCTGTCAGTGTGATAATAAATCGACGTCCTCCAGTCTGCGCGGTTCTCATGCCGTTCTGTTCTTAATTTATATTTAGCAGCTTATCCAGCGCTCATATGCTTTTTCAGATCAGGTCCAGTTTTTCGTTTTCCTGTGTGGGATATTTTACTTCCCACGGCATACACACCAGGTAGAAGGGACCAATGGCTTTCTTCCGGAAGACACAGGCAAAGTGGGGTGAACGAAATTGCCCAAGTTTCGAAACGGCAGCAGGTGGAATCGAACCCCGGCAGAAGGTGGACACGACTGACAGTCAGGCGCTCGCACCGCCGAGCCACCGCACCCCAAAGTGTGGCACATTTGACGGTCTACTACCGGGATGCCACCAGAGAGGTTACAGGGATGCTTTCATAATGTTGATGGAACTTGGTGGTACTTCTGGGCAGTGCCATAGCTGTCAACCTCTGGAGGGTTCTTAGGAGTGAGACATTTTCCCAACCAGGGTCAATGGGCAGGGAAGCAGGGTTTGAAGAGCATTTGGAGATCCCTGGATACACTTTTTATTCTGAAAATAAATCCAACCACAGCACACGATTTTACACAACTGAAAATAATGTCAAATGCACAACATTCAACACATAATCAGAAATATACATAGTTCAGACATATGCCATAAGGTTTCATACTATGCCATAAGGTTTCATACATAATAGTCCGAAGGCCAGGTGTAACCCCACCCCCTAGGACATTTTCAAGACAATATTTTTGATGACATTATATAATAGCAATTTTAAATCTAGTTGTTTGCCACTTGGCAATTGCTGCGTGTTCCACAGGGAGTGTTTGGAAATACGACCACTGAGCTGAACAACTTAATATAGGTATAGATATTTCAGTATAATACATTACAGATCATATCAAACTATATGGAATTGGGCATCTATGGGAAGGTATTTAAATTATCTATACAAATATCTTGAAAGCATTATGTATAAGTGCTCCATAACGTCACAACTACGTCGTAATTAACTTATATAAACGGAAACCTGGAACCGAATTAAGCTTGGGGTTGGTAGAAAGATGTATATTTATTCTATGTATATACCATGGATAAAGAATCACATGCATGAAAACGCACGCACGCACGCACGCACGCACGCACGCACGCACGCACGCACGCACGCACGCTTTTGTGCGTGTATGCGTGTGTTTCTTTACCGATTTTACACACACACACACACACACACACACACACACACACACACACACACACACACACACACACACACACACACACACACACACACACACACACACACACACACACACACACACACACACACACACACACACACACACACACACACACACACACACACACACACACACACACACACACACACACACACACACACACACACACACACACACACACACACACACACACACACACACACACACACACACACACACACACACACACACACACACACACACACACACACACACACACACACACACACACACACACACACACACACACACACACACACACACACACACACACACACACACACACACACACACACACACACACACACACAGAGACCATGCATTTTATATCAAATAAGCACACAGGTACGAACTGTAAAATTTATTAAATACTATTTTGGTCAGCATACTGGAAGCATTGCTGACCAGTTGTTCGTTTTCCTCATCGTCGTCAGGATATGGATGATGATTATCAAAACCTGCGTCTTCAGAGACAATTGGCTTGGTGACAAGAGACTTATTATGGCTGGAAAGTGGTGACATATATCACCTATGGGATTGCTGCCTCCGGAAGTGATGATGTAACTTGGTGACATCTATATATGATGGTTTAACATACAGACAGCAAGATAACTTCTCCAGCTACCTTCTGGAAAACTGCTTCCCTCACCAAGTGTCCTGTAATCAAATACAGCAACCATTGCTGAATAGAGCAGTTCACCAAGTTTACTGATGAGGAATTTCATTCTTTGTTTGCAATACGCGTGTCAAAGAAACGTATGGATGCAGTCGGTTACCACAATAATGTAGTATTATTATGACGACACTGATGTTGGACGATCGGAGGATGGGGTCAGCTGTACATGATGCAGCCATATAGAAAGAGTGCAACGTCATGCATGCATAATTGTATGTTACTGTAGCACCATTGGTAAGAGTAGTCAAATATATTACCATTGATACATCGTATGCAATAATCTGCAGATGTGTTGATAAAATCGGCTACTATCTGTTTTTCCTCGTCCTTACATCCAAGCTTTGCTAAGGACATTAGTTGTACTAAACCACCAAAACTACAGTTCCTAGATGGCTAATAACTTAATTCACATCTGTATACAAGAAGGTTCTTAAAACATTGTGGCATGAATTGAGTTGGATTCCGTCATAGGGGTTCCTCTATTTGGCCTGTGAACTAAAATGTGGGGTCATTTATACAAAATAGTTCAGATGTGACGTCAAGTCACAATGATGTCATTCAGACATGATTATATAATGTGTGAACCACCATTGGGAAGAGTATTCAAATACATTTATATTGATACCTAATTTGCAGTGGTAGACAGTTTTGCGTTAATAAAACTACCCAGTCCTTATGTTCAAGCTATGCTAGTGACACTGTATTGAACCTCCAAAATGGCGGCGTGCTAGTGTTCGGTGAAAAGTCAGCTCTATAACTAAACTTCTAAAAAGCACTTTAAGCGAGAACACATACTGAACAAAACTACGCTAGCAGGTAACTAGTGCTGTTGTGAATACAGCCATGTCCTCCAGAAACAGAAAACAGGACACTAAAGTGAATGATGAACTTCGAAGCAGAACCACAGAATCTGCTTCGATGACCATTCAAGATGGCGACGTGCGAGCCGCCGTCCTCAGCTTGATTCGGAATGACGATGACATCATGAAGAAAATACTGGAGACGGTAACCCAGGCGATCATACAAAAACTCATGGATAGCCCAAACTTTCTTGAAAAGCTAGCCAAAAATGTTCTAAAAAACGGTGTCCTGGATAATATCAAACAGGACATCTACGAGTCATGCGCTGTCGACAATGGCCACACAACAGACACGATACGAAATTTGGAGAGGCGTGTTGTCGACTTGGAACGGGCCAACAAGGAGCTACGGGATGACAGTGACACACAAGAACAGTACAGCCGTCGGAACTGCCTCCTGTTGCACGGTGTATCCGAGGAGCAGACAGACTCCGACAAGGCAGTCCTGTCGGTGTGCAATGGGAAACTCGGCCTGCAGCTGACGAGTGACTGTATCGACCGTAGCCACCGCCTTGGCCACACTCACAACAACGGAAGCTCGAATGGAAAGCCACGGCCGATTATCGTGAAACTGAAATCGTACGATGCGAGACGATCGATCTTCAGTGCAAAGCGCAAGCTAAAAGGTACACGACTGGTGATTACAGAGAACTTGACGAAACAGCGAATGGAGTTATTACGGAAAGCGCGCACAGTTGATGGAGTCAAATCGACATGGACGATTGACGGACGGATTATATGCCTATTGACCAGCGGCAGAAAGGAAACAATCGTGCACGAAAGAGATCTTGTTAACTTACGTGAACTGTGTCGACAGTGAATAGGAAACCCCATGTGAAACTGTACATAGACAACAGTACTTGTGTGTGAAATTAGACATGACTATCGAAAAAAATCCATGTTTTAACATAGACGGTATTATAGAAGACACTGAGGGAGGATGTAAGACAAACTATCTAGGTAATGTACAAGACTGTTTAAGAAAGTGTAATTATCACACCGACTCTGAACTTTACAACCTACAGTGTAAATGTGACACAAACAGTAAGTTCTCTACATTGACAATAAATTGTAGAAGTTTATCCAAAAATTTTGACAAACTTGAATATAGTCTAAAATCACTAAATGTTAATTTCGACTGTATAGGTATAACTGAAACTTGGATAAAGCCGGTGGAAAGCATTGATAGTTATAATATGACAGATTACACATTTCTGTCAAAACCTAGAATGGAAAAACGAGGAGGTGGTGTTGGTATGTATATTGCTAACAGGTTAAAGTTTAAGGAAAGAAATGACATAAATACAAACTCTGAGAATTGTCTATATGAATCATTATTTGTAGAAGTCGAAACAGAAAAAAACAAAATTGTTATTGGTGTTATCTATAAACCGCCTGACACATGCATAAATACATTTAATATACAATTTAATGATTTATTAGGAAGAATTTCAAATGAAAGAAAGAAATGCATATTAATGGCAGATTTTAACATTGACTTACTTAGGTCTGACACAAACCTCCAAACAACAGATTTTATCCATAATATGTTTGCCAATGCATTCTATCCAACGATTAGCAAACCAACAAGGGTCACTAAACAGACAGCTACACTTATAGACAATATTATAACCAACATTCATGAATATTCAATAAAATCTGGTATCCTTTATAATGACATATCAGATCACTTCCCGATATTTACCTTTTATGAATTAGGGGTAAAAAGAGAAAATGAATACAAAATTGTTTACAAACGCATGGCTAGCTCAGCAAACATAAGCAAATTAAAAACACAATTACAAAATTCAAACTGGGAGGAGGTGTACAAGGATCAAAACCCCTGCACTTCATATGATACCTTTCTGGAAATACTAAACACACAAATGAATGAATGCTTACCGTGGAAAAAATTTGAAATGAAAACCTGCAAAAGCGAATGGCTCACGAAAGGCATATTAATATCCTGTAGGCAAAAAAATCACCTGTTCAAAATATTTAAGTGCAACCCTTCTACCGAAAATGAGATTATCTACAAAAATTACAAAAACAAACTGACTCATGTAATCAGACAGTCAAAGAAAAAATATTTTAAAGACAAATTTGAGCTATATAAAAATGATTGCAGAAAAACATGGAGCACCATAAATGAAGTTATAAAGTCCAAAGATACTAAATCTATAATAAATGATAAATTTATTACATTAGATGGTACCCACTGTACAGACAAAAGGGAAATAGTGGACCATTTCAATAATTATTTTACCAACATAGGTCATCGCCTTAATGTAAACTTAACACAAACAGGTAATGACCCAACACAATTTATTAAAAAAAATGCATCAAGTTTTTTCTGTACACCTACATATTCTGAGGAAATAATTAACATAGTAAAAAAAGCAAATTCAAAGAAATCAAGTGGATTCGACGATGTTGATCCACACATTATTAAACAAATTATACCACAAATTGCAAATCAACTTGCACACATTTTCAATAATTCACTTATGACTGGCATTGTGCCCAGCAAACTAAAAATAGCAAAGGTTATCCCCTTGTATAAAAGTGAAAACCCTGAACTATTCTCAAATTATAGACCTATTTCTATCCTTCCATGCCTCTCAAAAATACTGGAACGCCTAATGTACAATAGGCTTTACAATTTTTTAGCAGAACACAACATAATATCAAAAAAACAATACGGATTTAGGAAAAACTATTCTACATATATGGCACTGATTGATTTGGTTGATAAAATATCAAGTAACATGGACCATAAAAAGTATAATATAGGTGTTTTTCTTGATCTATCCAAGGCTTTCGATACAATAGATCATAACATTTTAATAAATAAACTTCAATGCTACGGTATAAGAGGTAATGCCTGCAACTGGTTTAAAAGCTATCTTAATAACAGAAGACAGTATGTGTCGTATAACAAAGCAGACTCAAAATATATGACAATTACATGTGGAGTTCCACAAGGATCTATATTAGGCCCATTACTCTTTATTTTATATATAAATGATATTGAAAATGTATCAGATATCCTAAATCCTATACTGTTTGCAGATGACACAAGTCTCTTTCATGCTCATACATGCTTCAACACTCTCATCGAAGAGGTAAACATAGAAATACAAAAAATCTCAACATGGTTCCATACCAACAAACTTTCCCTAAACACCAAAAAGTCAAATTTTATTATATTCACACCAAAAGGAAAAAAATACAATATCAACAGTGCCTTAATACAAGTAGATGGAAACAAAATAAAGCATGTTAAATTCACCAAATTCCTAGGGATATTTATAGATGAGCACTTAAGTTGGACAACACATATTGATAACCTATCAAAACAAGTAGCACGGAATGTGGGAATGCTTAACAAATTAAAACATTTTCTCCCTATGTATATAATGAGAACTATTTATTGTTCATTGATCTTATCACATTTACAATATTGCACTCTATTGTGGGAAAATTCATATTGTACAAACATAAACAAACTAAGAATACTACAGAAGAAAGCTATTAGGATAATCACAAATTCTCATTACATCGCACACACTGATCCTCTATTCTCAAAGTTAAAACTATTAAAATTGGATGATCTATATAAACATCAACTAGGAATTTTTATGTATAAAGCAGCAAATAACAAACTCCCAGATTCTATGTCATCAATGCTTACGAGAATACAAAATATCCACAAACATAATCTAAGAAACCAAAATAGCTATTATATCCAAAACATAAGAACAAACAGCAGGAAATGTACAATAAACTATTCAGGACCAGTATTCTGGAATGCATTACCTAGTAAATTAAAACAGCTTGTGTCCATTAACCAATTTAAAAATAAACTGAAAGAATTGTTACTCTCTAAATACCAATGACTTTACAGTAAACACTGCAAAAAAAACAAAACAACTTTGTATTTGTACAAAATGTACTCTATATCTACATTTATTTTCACATGGTGGAGAAGACCATGTGTTTCATGCTTATGTAATATTTAATGTAGTCAGGATCATGTATTAATGTATTCATGCTCACATTTAATGAATACATGACAGTTGTGTAGTTAGTGTATTATTTGTTCATATAATTCAAAGTACAAATTGTATGTTGATATTTAAGCAACATTTTTGAGACTAAATTTTATATTTGTATAACATATACTTTACATCTACCATTATTTTAACATGGCAGAAAAAACCATGTATTGATGTTCATGTAGTATTTAATGTATTGATGTTCGTGTAGTATTTAATGTATTCATGGTTCCTGCATTACTTAATGTGTTCATGTTCACATTGTAATGTATTCATGTGCAATAATTTGTTAGGTTATTAGTGTAGTATTTGTTTATAAAATTCTAACTACAATTTGTATGTACATATTTAAGCAATTTTTTCCTGCATTACTTAATGTGTTCATGTTCACATTGTAACGTATTCATGTGCAATAATTAGTTAGGTTATAATTACAATTTGTATGTACATATTTAAGCAATTTTTTACATTATATTGTATTTCAATTACAATAATGTTGCGTAGTATATGTTTTTGGCTTAAGCCTAAGGAAACAAAATAATTATGTTGATTTATTTCTGGGTGGTCCTCGTCATAAGCCCTGCGGGGTTTCTAGAGGATCTCCTTGGTTGCTCTGCTATTCGTATAATCTCTGACTCATATCATATTGTAAATATCTCAAAATGTATGTGTAGCCAAAATAAAGTTATTCATTCATTCACGAATGCAGCAATTCCCATGTGGCAAACAACTGAATTTCACATGTGTATGTTATCGGCTTCCGAAAAAAACATTGTGGCTTAAATTCCTAGGTGGGGTTCCGTCGTAAATTGCAGATGAGATGTCAATGGAAATATGTCTGAATACTTTACCAAATGGTGTGACACTCGTTACATAATTATACATGAATTACGTTATTATGACATACCTGAACTATCTATATATCTGAATATACCTGAACTACATATCTATATATAAATTACTTCACATTTTAGTCCACATGCCAGATAAAATGTGAATATATATTTCAGGTATGATGTCATAATAACCCAATTCGGCAGCAATCTCTACAGAAACAAATTAAATAAGCAGCAAATATGAAGAAATAGAAGACGAAGATGTGTTGGTATTACTGGGCAAGTGCATGGTACTATTAAGCCAAGCAAATGCAACTGCTTAGGATTTATTTAAATGCTTCTGGCTATGATCCAGAATAGTTTTCAAATGTAGTGGTGTGACTAAAAAAGCCAACAAAGCAATTTGACTTGAAATGTAGTGTTAATGGACTCCATTTAAATGCAAATGCGGAGGGGGGGGGGGTGATACTGAATTTAAATACAGACGCGCAATTTTCCAATGCAAATGTATTTGCATCAAAGCTTCATCAAAAGTCCTTCTAACATAATGGCATGTAAACGTCTGTCATTATTATGTAGTTTTCTACACGACATCGATACAAAAAGACCCAAATTACTACTGCATCAAAAACCAAGCATTTCGACTTTTCTAAACACCACTAATGCATACAAGCTAACTTTTGCTGAATAAATGTAAACAAATACGTTCTAGAATTAGCTTGGGCTTCAAAAACGCCACCTTTAATTACCTATTTATACCATATAACAGCACAACTTAACTCAACAACAAATTAGAACATAGATAACTGAATTATCGGTATATTATACCATATATATCTAGCAAGATTCCTAAACATGAGGAATTTGTTATTTTTATTTCAAGGTTAATGCTTCCTAGATCAACCATGCATCTTAGAAGACTGCTTTGACAGAAATGTGCTGTTCAACAATGCCTGAGAGCGTGCAAGAATGTACATCAACACAGACGAAACAAATAATTTATTATTTTAGTCGCAATGAAAATGCTCTAAAATATGTTACATTTGCTAGTCTTTAAGGCGAATCACATGCAGAAACCACATCCACATATGTGAAGCGCTTAAGCTATACAGTTATCCAATATTACAATATAATACAGTGTGTCTAATAGTACTGATATAAATGGGTGACTCACCAAACGAGAAATGACTGTCATGAATACAAGATTTCTTGCAATGGAAGCCAATTCCGGCTATTTGTATCCCAGCCAATTTATTAAAATCATTGGTTAATATCGCTAAACTCGTGTTTAGTTTGGAAACGCAGAACAATGTCAGAAGAGGGGATCCACTCTGCAAAAATGACAACGCAAGTGTACACGAAGTATGTCAATACAAAATCTAAAAAAATGTGCAGCGCAAACTGCCAAACCCATACAAATCATACAGCAAATGAGAGACAATATCCACACGCATCGCCATGTAACTGGCTTGCTTCTATGGCAATAAGAGCCTGACTGCGCGTGACTAGTTTCACCGAGCATACCCTCCTAGATATTCTGCACAGACTGATGGCAGTTACCCCGCTCTCAAACGAATCACTCCATCTGATAGGAAACACACAAGTAAATCTTTCACAGTAAGAATAGTTATGTTCTGTTATTATATTAGAATAGAAGCGGTCGGCTGCCAGTTATTGTGCATGCGCCGTCAAGAGCTGGTGAGTCGAGTGGCGCAGGCAGATAGCAGCGTTGTATGCTCGGTGGTTGTTGAATTAGTCACTAGTGGATGTGAGACACAGTGGAGGAGGCGACAAAGCAGTAGCCAGGGCGCTGTTGTAGGTGAAGCTAGATGTCTGTCCTCACACCACGGGTGCCGTCTGCTCCTGTTTGTGTGCAGATGTTGATTCTGTTGGTTTCATTACGTCTGGTAGCTCGGGTGGCGTCGACAGGGGGGCGACCTCCAGTGGCTCAAAATCACCATCTGAAACAAGAGCAGAAAACAAAACTGACAAATATGTCAGAAGGGCAGGTTACATGTAGATTAAACATTGTTGGACTCGATAAGCCAACTGCTTCCTTGTCTACTTGCCATCTTTTTTTGCTTTGGATGACAATCTTGTTAAAAGAATGGCTCAAGTGAGATAATTACTCTAGACAGGGCTGGGTCCAATTATGTAATTGTAGTTGATTATAAACAAAATGTTATATTTGTAATAGATTCTGGTTTTGAAATTATGCCATAAATTATGATAATCGATGCAATAATGCCATATAAATGTTTGGTTTTAGCTTCAAAAATGGTCGCTAGGCATTGATGCACAGTAATTTTCTTGAAGATTGCATTATCATTGTATCAAACTACAACTGCAATTTTCTCATTTATTGCATTGATGTGCACAATTATACTCAATTAATTTTTGCAAACATTTATTTTTTCATAATACACACTCTATCTGAAAAATATATATAAAAAATGCTGTCTCACAGAAGTTAAAAATTAAGACTTAATCATAACACTTACATAATCAAAGGAATATCCATAACAAGTGCACCACAAAAATGTCTTCCTTTTAAAATAAATAGCTGGTCCCGGATAACACATATGAATTTGTACTTGTAAACTCATAATTGAATCGGTTTAATTGTACATTTTTAAAAACTGATTTGAACATTTTAGAAGTTTCATTGTAATTGAAATAAGACTCCAGTGTAACTGATGTGTGCTATGCCCTGCATAGCAATAGTGCCAATATATATATATATATATATTACATTTTAAAATTAACATAACAATAATGTTATGTTACAGTGACAGTGATTTTCTGTTTCATTCCAATGAATATACGAAACTTCTACATCCGATTGGAATTGTGTGAGGTTGGGAAATTTATGAGTTAATTATAATTTAATTAATTATACACCCATCAGTTAATTTGAATCTATGTAAGTGATTAAGTATGTTAAAGGTCTATTCAAAAGAAAATAGTTCTGATCGAAATGTAACAGTAATAACTTGAAATGTAACAGTAATAGAATACATTGCCTTCAGCAATAGTAATAGTAATAGAAAGGAAACTAAGTAACAGTAATATAATAACATTGCAATGTAATAGATCCAAGGCCTGGAATTGACTTTGATTGTTACATTGGGAAACTTGCAAGTGTTAATGGCCTTATGTCATAGCATTAAGAGGCAGGGGTACCTTGCCTTTTTTGCAGAACTTTGACTGGGCATAGTTGAATAGATACCAGTTTTGGCAGTAAAAAACAAACAAACAAACAAACACATTTTACCTGTTTCTACCGAGTGTTCTGGGAAAAACAGGTTTTTGTCAATAAAAACCCTGCACTGACACACGAATGGATGATAATACAGAACACACAACTTAATCGGAGTTTCCCGGTAACAGCCACCTCTGGCCACTCACCATCCAGCTTGTATGAGAGTCCGATTGTTGCTGGTGCCTGCGCACGTGCCGTGGAGCTAGTAAACCCACAGTCGCCTAAAGTCTTGTGATCTTCAAGTGTCTGCAACAAGACAGCACAACTGAGATCTTTACTTGGTACAATCTTACTAGAATACGGCCAGCAAGTGTATGTATGTAAGCATGCATGTTAGACTACTCCTCCTAGATGCTTTGCACTCAGATGGCAAGCTTTCAGGGGTTCTTCTTTGAACCCAGAAAGAGTTGCAACACAAATATTTTTTTTTAATTCACCCAACTATTCTGCCCTGCAAAGACAAAAAGCAGTATCTACAAAAAAGTCAAAATGAGATGAGTGCCTTTTAAAGTTTTTGCTTTGACAGCATTTTACAGTTAGGGGAAGGTCGGGTATATTGGACCATCCGCCATATATCCCTCACAACTGTACAGACGGAAACGTGGCTCCATCTCCTGACTGACTTGGAAGTAAACTGTGCATCGAGAGTAAAAAATGGCAGACTCAGCAAAAACTTCGAAACAGTGAGCATATATTAGTTTTTTTACCTTCTGGTGCAACATTTGTGTGTGTAAACAAAGTGATGTGGGACAATAGTTTGTAACGCTTCAGCTAACCGAGGCACATGGGTGGTGAAATAAGTATTTAAACAATGAATGAAGAAGGTTTGAAGAGCAAAGCTTCACTAGCTTTGTAGATACCTATGTATGGGTTCATCGTTGTGTGATACGCTATATTGGACCATGTTCCGGTATATTGGACCACTGGTACTGCGACCGGTGACACCCCGTCTGTGGGCTAACGATAGAGGATGACAAGAAGATACTTGACGGCTAATACTGATACCTTCATTGAATAAAGTTCTTTACACTTTTTGTAGCCAAAACTTGTTTTTTCTATTAGCAGTTTTATTAACCAATCAACAAAGAAAACAATATACCCAACAAAGAGATCCATTGAATTGACCACCCAGTTCAATATAACGTAAAAGCCAAAATGTGGTTCAATATAGACGAATGGTCATCTGTATGGGACCAGTATGCCATAATCCAAATTTTCTCCCAAATGCCAGGTCGAATAGTAGCCATATTATACCTATTGGTGCCTATCACTGACGAGTTTCAAATTAAATAGTGGAAAGTGCGACATTGATAGTTTCCTTTGATATATTGGGCCATGTTCATAAGTGGTCCAATATACCCGACCTACCCCTACTGCATATTTCAAACTTGGAAATATGTTGCACTAGAACCAACAAACTTTGAAAAATAATAGAGATGACATGGCACCAGCCAATGGTTCAAGAATCCGATTTTCATCAATTCTGCAGTTATTGCCTTTTGTCATCGCACGGCAGGTATTCTCTTTCTACAAACAGTCAAATTACCGTTTGTAGTTATTATGTACAATTGTGAACAAAACTGCCCAAGTTTCGAAAGTGCAGCAGCTCATTTTGAACCCCGGTCTCCAACAGTCTGAAGCCATACCACACAGCCACTATCATAGTATGTTGTATATGTAATCAATCAAAAGGTTCTGGTCAGCTGGACCAGCAACTTCCAAACGTTACTGGTCCGGCAGCAACGTTACTGGTCCTAATTTTACCAATGGCACAAACGGCCTGAATAACAGCATACTGACTTCAAACAAGTCAACAATTGCATTGTCAGCTGACTATCATATAATGTTAGGTACGTATGATTCTGATAACACCTGCCTGACTGATTATGACAATGTCTGCCTTTACCCTAAAAATGTCATTGTTTAAAAAATTTGTTTCCCCTGCTCTAAAAAAAAATACCCTACAATATTTATTCCCAGTACTGTGGCAGCACATTACATTGTACAAAATGTAACAAATTTAACTTGGTTTCCCTCTTTTCACAAGCATGTACAATACATTTCAATATGTAAACATAATGACTCCCTACCTACCTTCCTTATTTATAAGCATATACATGTTTACCACCCTGCTGATCGCCCATTTCTAATATACAAAATTGACCGACTGTTTGCGAGCGCCCTGATTTGTAAAAACAATAAACAGTTTGTTTCTTCCGGCAGCCAGTTTTCACAATCAGTATACTGATGTAAAACATTGTGTATTTTTTCAGGAAAAGTAGGCGGTCACACGGACCACTAACTCAAAAAGTTACTGGCCCGGTGGAAAAGCAGGTGGTCACGGACCACTGGGTCAGTGTACATTGGAAACACTGTATGTAATCCCACAGCTAAACTGCAACATTTCAAGGCTATTTCTAAATTAACACCTGTGTCCTGTCGCCCGAGTTATGTAGAAAACTCCACAACAAATTAACTGCTATCTTTCATGAACAAAAACATGCATGAAACAATTACAAAAAAACCAGTTGTGGGCTAGCTCTGATGTTGTAAATTGTTTAGCCATTTTGAGCCAATTGGCCAAATTGTTCTCAAATGGGTAACCTTTGTTTAGCCAAATCCGATGTCAATGGCCCAAATGGCCACCAACAGCGCTAGCCTAACGCTTGGACTGAATAGCTCATATTTTAGAATCATTCATATAAATAGTTGTACACAGGAAAAATAGTGTTGTTTATTGTAGTGTACATTTCATGTAAAACGCCTGCCCAGCCAAACATCAATAAAGAGTACTTGGGCTCGTCTATAATGTCTTAGCAGAACAAAGATTGGCTTTAGAGTTTAGACTAACCTGGTCGTCTTTGAACAATCGCATGTCTTCTGGTAACTTTTTTGTGATACCCTGCAGCATTCGCTTCATTTCGAGGACAGGCGTTGACTCTTTGGCATCCATGAACACCGTTGTCTTTTTGCGACGTATCATCAAAAAGACATCCTACAAAAAGCAACACCTCCAGTTACAGCACACTGCCCAATAGTGGCGCCACTCACTGCACTCAGCATGTCACCACTGCCATGACATGATCATAAATTCAAAATGGACAGTTGTGGAGTGGTATTTATATAAACAACTGGTTGGTTGGGCAACATGATTGTTGTCTATGACTTGTTCCATCATTGCAACTGTGCACTTGAGTATATATCACATAGCTTCAAACAAAAGCAAACAGTTTCAATGCAAACACTATGCACATTTGCATCATTTGCGTGCAACTGAAATTGACAGATGTTTTTGACACAAATTACAAGTTTACCAAGTGAAATAAACTGTGCGGAATCTGGACATGAAATGTAAGTTGTGGCAGTGGTGGATTTGTGAGTGGTGACTCATGGTGGGCAGTTCGACTCAACATCTGATGAATTCTGCTATCATAGATAATTATAATTAGTGTAATTGCTATTTTTAGAACATTGTAATTGCAACTGAACTGTTATGAGATTGTGTAATTGTAATCAACCATTGCCACTGAACCAACCCTGGCAGCAAGAAAAGTGAGTATGTCTGTAGTTAGTGAAGACCTGTTTAAAATGAGCAGAAACAGTGGAGGTAATCTTGTTTTTATATGGAACAACGTAATTGTACTCTACCTATGAACCATAATAATGATAATAAAGTTTATTTCAACAACATCAACAGTAAACATACAAACACAACTGAATTTTAAACATCAATAGTACAAGTTGAAAAAGAACAAGAAGATGCATAATGCTTATTTATGCTGCTTGCCCTGTCACTTATAAGTGACACAAAATAATGCAACTAAATAATACAACTACGCAATTAATCCTTCATGAAGTATTGTAATTGATTTTTTGAAGCAATGTAAATGTAATTGTATTTGTAATATACCCTTCCCATTACCACTGCACCTGGTTGATTAATTAGAACTTCAGATTCAGGAAACAAATTATCATTGCGCTGGTTAGTAGAGGCAAGTGGATGATGGTGCTTGTTATAAAACTTCATTTGTCTGCATATTTTGTCAGCATATTTGTTGCGGGTTGTGACTGTTTTCATCATCGAGATGATTGCTCGTGTGCGCTTAGTAAAAAAGACATAGTTAGCAAATATATTAGCTTAGTGTTCTTTTGAACACAAAAAACAGCCTTATTCAAGGCTAACGTAGCAATCACATTAAGTCTAAATTTTGTGATGTCGCCGTGCAAACGGCAGGTAAAGGCCACCAGGCATTTAATATGTAACAGTTGTAGCAACTGGGTGGACTTCGTTAAGTCCGGGTGTGTCCTGGACTGAGGTTCAAGCAGACAGTTTTAGTTTTGAGTGTAGGGGATATAGGAGGATGAAGGAACTTGAGGTGGAGTTAGAACAGCTGAGGCTGCTCGTTGTGGCAGTGGTGGGAAGGCAGCAGGTGGGTTGCGCCAGGGAGAGCTCACCTCAGTCTGGCAGGAGGCTGAGGGGAGGTAAGGTGACAGGTCATAGGGAGACAGGACGTAAGGAGACGGGTCGAAAGGAGACGAGAAGGAAAGAAATGGGAGGGAAGACAAATGGATCGAAGGAAAGGGGAATGGGGGAGACAGAAGCGAAGGAGTCGGGGGGCAAGGAGACGACAGTTAAGACGATGGGAGTGAGGGAGGGTGTCAGGAGGGAAGGTGATGGGAACCATGTTAGCCAGGCAACGGGACGGAAAGGTGACAGGTTGATGAGTGAGAGAGAGAGCCTGATAACAGTCTGCCACCAAGTGACAAGACTGCAGGCCAGAATGTGATGGAGGGGATCCATCGGAAGAGCTATTCCGAGGCAGTGATAGAGGGGGTGAGAAAGAGAGCGAAGGTATTTGTGGGGGACTCAATAGTTAGGAAGACAGACAGAGTCTTAAACAAGGGAGATGACGTGGTAGTTTGCTTGCCTGGGGCCAAAAGAGAGGCGATAACTGAGATGACTAACTAGTTACAACTGAAATTAGAAAATCTAAAAGAAACTTTGAAAAAAAATTGGCAGGTCATATAAAATATGACAGCAAGAGTTTGTATGCTTATGTAAGGAGTAAACAGAAAGTTCAACTGGACCACTGGAAAACAGGGGAAACATAATTTCAGACGGGTTTCAAATGGCAGAGGTCCTGAATGAGTATTTCAGCTCAGTTTTTACCAGAGAAGATATCAGCTCACTTCCAATTCCATTTACTAAATTTGAGGGCAATACATCAGAACATTTAGGGCAGGTATTTGTAACTCCTGAAATGACAGCAAAGCAAATTAAGAAGATGAAAGACAATAAATCACCTGGAGTTGATGGGATACCACCAAAACTGCTTAAGGAAATTGTTGAGCAAATTAGTACACCACTTGCAAAATTGTCACTACAAAAAGGAATAGTTCCTTCAGAATGGAAACAAGCAAATATTACGCCGCTATGTAAGAAGGGATCGAGGAACAAGCCAGAAAATTACAGGCCAGTGAGTTTAACATCAGTTGTATGTAAATTACTCGAAACATTAATTAGAGACCACATGGTGGAATTCCTTGTAAAACATAAATTAATAAATACATCTCAGCATGGGTTCCTAAAAGCAAGGTCATGTCTAACTAATCTCTTATGTTTTTTGAAGAAATTACAAAGTGGGTAGATGACGGGTCACCAGTGGATGTTGACTACTTAGATTTTCAGAAAGCTTTCGATAAAGTGCCACATCAAAGATTGTTACTTAAACTAAAAGCCCATGGCATAGGTAATGATGTAATCAACTGGATAGAAAAGTGGCTTACACACAGAAAACAGAGAGTAATAGTAGATGGTGAGATTTCAAACTGGAAATCTGTTTTGAGTGGGGTACCACAGGGATCAGTATTAGGCCCTATACTGTTTTTAATATATATAAATGATTTGGAAGATGACATATCTAGCAAAGTACTCAAATTTGCAGATGACACAAAAGTATTCAGAAAGGTTACTAATGATACAGATAAACAAAGTTTACAGGATGATCTAGATAAATTAGTTAAATGGTCAGAAAAATGGCAAATGTTATTAAATTTTGGGAAGTGTAAATGTATACACATAGGACATGGAAACATGGACAAAGAATATAAATGTACTAGGTAGAATCACACAAGAAAAGGACTTAGGTGTAACATTTAGTACTGACATAAAAGTTTCAGAGCAATGTGGTATTGCTGCTTCGAAATGAAATAAAATTCTAGGGCTAATTAGGAGAACTATCATGTATAAGGAGAAACAGCTAATTGTACCTCTGTACAAAGCAATAGTTAGACCACATTTGAAATATTGTATTCAAGCAAGGAGACCATATCGTAAAAAGGACATAGACAAGGTAGAAAGAATACAACGAAGAGCAACTAAAATGATTCCAGAATAGAGAGACCTTAGTTACGAAAGTCGCTTATGACAATGTGGTTTGACAACACTAGAGACCAGGAGACTAAGAGGAGACCAAATAGAAGTGTTTAAAATAGTGAATGGTTATGACGATGTTGACAGGAATATGTTCTTCAAACTTAAAGAAGGCAGTAGAACCAGAGGACATAAAGCAGCATTAGTTAAGGCGCAGTGTAGGTTGGACATGAGAAAGTACTCTTTCTCACAGAGGGTGATAAATGAATGGAACAAACTGCCAAATGATTGTGTTAATGCTAGTAGTGTGAATACGTTTAAAACTAGAATTGACAGATATTTGATAAATGTGGGCTACACATAGATGAGAAAATTGTTGGACTCTCGATAAGCCAATGGCTTCCGTTGTCCACTTGCCATCAGGAACTTGTTGTTTGGGATGGCAACCTTGAGAGATAATCTGCAAGTATTTCAACTACTGTACTTGAATTTAATGTAATTTAGCTGGTTTGCTGACATAAAATCTATTCGAACTTTGCTAATAATTTCCTTCACCGTTTGACACAGTACAACTGCCTGATGTCAAGACAGTATGTTGTTGTCATGTTAATTTTACTGTGTTATGTGCACTGACATGTCACAGAAACTGGCATAATGACTACATTATATTATATACAGCTTAGTTTTTTAGGATGCCATGCATTTGTGATTATTGCTGAAATCATGAGGACATTAATGGTTTACGTAGTTCATGGGGGTAGCTGTATTTTTTTGCAGGAAAGTGTTCATCTTTACTTTGATCGATGTCCTAATTCGATGATATTTAGCTTACATAGGCATTGCTGGCTAACATTACTTCATGTTGTACTAGAATCATTGGTATATGAAACATCATTTAGCAATTTTGCAATTCATGATTGTATTATTAAAATGGCATATTCTTATTAAATGTGAATAATTACTTGTCCCAGTTCAGGTCATGCTCCAAATGTGCTGGCTTTTGCGCAGTTCTGACTGTTCAGTAATCAACAACCAGGACCAACTTTGTGGCTTAAAAACAGTTGTTATGTTGAATGAAACGAAGAACACAATTACATAGCAATGATCTAGACATGTATACATGTCCGTGTGTAAATTATTGATGGTTATATTCCTACCTTCCATGATTATTTAAAATAAAGTTCCAAGTTACTTTTCCATGAACCTTCATGTGTTGGCTTTTCATTTATTATCTACATTTGATTATATATATATATATATATATATATATATATATATATATCGAATTTGTCATTATCATGTCACATTTTGGTTTCATTATTTTTGAACTAGGCTAAATACTAGGGCCGGATCGATACACTACTTCATGTTATGATGCAGAGATCACGATACATATCGCAATAAGACTACACTGACTAGAATGATACAATAACAGTAAAACACACGTTTATTTATCACGTGGACAAGGCAACGCAACAGCATGTACAGCAGACGTCACACTGTCAGTCACACGAGGAAAAACCTAATTCGGCCAAAAATGGCTGTCATTGGGCTCAACGACATGGATTTACAATGCAAAAAACAAATGGCCCAACAATGGCTGTCATAGGCGTGAACGCTAATGGTAACCGTTGGTTATGTTGTTTTTAGAAAGTTCAAGACTGGCATAATTTTATTTCTGGCTAAGGCTCTGGCCTAAACTTTGATGTGTTGTTCTCATCGCAGTCATTTATTAGTCCAAATTGCACTTACAGTATGGAAATGGGTTGGTTTATTAATTCTATATAGTTTGTAATGATTTTAGTTACACGGCTAACAAAATTTCTGTATATAAATATTAAAATATGTCTTATTCACACGAGTGGAACGCCCAACGCAAACGCATCATCATCACTTCGGATAAGGTTGAAACAAACATTTTTTTATAATTAATCGACACCAGAATTTTTCGTTGTGATGCAAATATGATTCAAGCCTGGCGAAAATACAAGTGTCCGACAACCAAGTTCTAGTTCAATGACCGACTGATCACTCTGATGATCCGGTTTTGTTAACTGCTGGAGAAATCACACACGTCAAAAGGAAAATATCCAGCCTTTGCCTTGGCCTGCATCCGATTTATCAAATGCATCGCATCTATACAATGAGCAGTGCTCAATCTATTTTCAATGCTGACTGTGGAAACAAATATTTAGTTGACAAGTTATAACTCGAGATGAGAAACAAACACACCGACGTGTG
The DNA here is from genome assembly GCA_963662155.1 of Lamellibrachia columna. Classification (NCBI taxonomy): domain Eukaryota; kingdom Metazoa; phylum Annelida; class Polychaeta; order Sabellida; family Siboglinidae; genus Lamellibrachia; species Lamellibrachia columna. The sequence continues at coordinate 20,672,304 of OY759269.1, forward strand.
AAACAAAATAGTAGTCATATTTCATTGATCAGTTATCGCCCAGGCGACGCTAACCAGTTTACTGTGGAAATCCTATCATAGCACTGCCTACTGAAAACAGATGAATGATCATAATTCCTATAATGTAGAAGTTAGGTGGGTAAATTTAAACAGATTTGCTTACCATTGTGATGTTCTTCAGCCTTCAGCAACGCAGGTAAATGAGGATAACTTTGATTGGCTAATGTGTAACGTGCTGTCGGAAATGGGCGAAAACGTTTACGACATGCTTAAACTGAGGAATTACAGGTTATACTAATTGATAGCAAATAAAATCAACGCTGTGGCGCTAACCTTTAAATAATTTAACAAAATATCAGCATTTTCAAATAAACAACGTGTTTCAATAACCACCATCCACATCTAGGGCGCTGTTGCTAGCTCGCTGATAACTGCGTCACCACAATGTGTCGCCACTGTACGTGTGGAGGCAGTCAAAGGTATTCCGGTGCGTTGTCCGGAGCGACAGACCTCAGTTCGCGGATTCACTCAAAGCCACAAAACGTTCTCATTAACGCTGGGATATATGATTTGTATTATTTAACAATGAACCGCAGTGACCATTTTTAACCGATTATGAACACACTGGTAGAAATGTGACCTGGGTGAATCTACAGTAGCGTAGCCTCGATTATCAAGGCTCCGTGCTGTGGCGCCACCTTTTATCGTAAACATCTTCGCCTAGCCTCACCTAGTCTAGCCTCGATTATCCAGGATCCGCGCTGTGGCGCTACTGTCTGTCGCACACATCTTCGCCTGGATGCAGAGTGCTTTTCATTATGACGGAAATTATGTATGCACCCAGATTCTGGGTGAATACATAAGTAGCCAGGTACGATGTCATCCGAGATATGGCTAATTCATAAAATAAGAATTAACTTTTATAAGTGTATACGATGCAATTCGAATTAACTTAAAACTTTGATTATATTGACACAACTGTCCGACTGCATGAAAAGTTAAATCGGGCAGCTAGAGCAAATGTTTAATCATTAATGTAGCATCACGATAATGACGCCGATTGGCTGCTGGCGCTTCACGGGAACGCCTAAGCAAAATCGGGTGGTGACAGTAAGTAACAACTGTTGTGTAGTGTAGTGTCTATGTCACACCTTGGACAGGTTGCTAGGAGACAGTGTCCTTAAGAGACTGCAACCCTAGTAGACACTATATAGGCTGGCAGTAGCCAGATTAATGATGTGTTATGGAGGGGCGCTGAACTCTGGCTTATAGGCTGTTGTACTGTAGGGATCATGTCTCAGTTAGACTTCCTGGTGTGTTACACACGAATGTAGGACATAGTAAGTTTGGATATAGGACGTTTTAAAAAATTCATACGATCTGACATAAGTGCATTTGTGCACGGACATTACCAGGTTTGCTGGCGGAAGCTGTTGAGAGTGAAATGGTGGATTTTTAGATGATTTTAACAGGCGAAAGGATATTTGTGATTTTTTTGGCGATTAGACACGTGTGCGTCGTAATTCATGCCAAAATTGGTAAACATTGAGGGGTATCGCACATACAGGCATATTACAAGAGTTAGAAATGTCTAATTTTGACAAAACTCGACCAGCATGTCAGTGGGATGATGACAGCGGTCACGTTTTCTTATAATTTTGCAAAACGTTAACATGGCCACCAATGGGAAATGTAACTGTATGCTGAACCCTGTAGTGAATAGTCAGTCGCCGAAATAAAGTAGCCGTGTGAACTAGTACAACTGTGTTTGGAGTATTGCCTTCATTGTTATTGGATAATACAACGTTACACCGTAGCAAGGGACTACGTGAGATGGTGTCAGAACAGGGATATAAGTGAACCATATTTCAAACATGACAAGTAGTGCGGACATGACGTTGAAGCCGCCTGGAAATTTCACCCCTACCGGCGACCTCTCTGTGGGCTGGAAAAGATGGGTGGAACGTTTTGACTGTTACATAATGGCGACTGAAAGAGACAAGAAGACGGGCGGAATTCAGCCATTCCATCTTCTCTGGGAAGATTCAGCCATGCTGCAATTACTGCGCGAAGACTATTCGTTCACATATCCACCACTGTCTGAATTGCCAGGTACTCATATATACAGCTGAGTGAGCTGTGGCAACGTGGGGTGATCAAACTTGCCAAAGGTTCGAAGCGACAGCAGTGGGATTTGAAACCGGGTTCTCTCGATTGAGAGTCCGGCATTCTAACAGGTATACAGGTATGCTATCGTGCCCCACTATGAAAGAAACAACACACTGCGAGATCAAATCGTGATGAACATCAAACACGGTACGAGAAATATTACCCTCAAAAGCGGAACTGAAGCTCGCAGAAACTATAGACATTTGCCGTAGCAGTGAGATAACTGGCCAGCGTATGGCAGGCATGAGCCACATGAACAGTCACATGCAGCGAAGGGCACAATTAGTAGCCGTAGCCGTGACACTGGTAATGACTCAAGAACTCGACTAGGAATGGCCACGGTTCTAGAAGGCAAAGGCATGCAAATTCTGTGATACTACGCACGCGGCCAGAAACTGTCCGGCATATGGCATAGGAGTTGCAATAAATGTAGAACGCGCAACCACTTTGTACGATGCTGCAGTAACTTTGTCAAAGCAAAGCAGACACAGAAGAAGACGACAATGCATACAGCCAGATTTAAACGACCACGCAGATGGCAACATATTTGTGTATACGGTGCACAACTCAAGAAACTGAGAATGGGCACTCTGTTCTCGACATCAATAGTCGAGGTTTGAAAGTAAAAATTGACACGGGAGCATCATGCAACGTGATGCCAAAGCAACCGTGTGATGCACTAAATGCACGACAACCGACAGGCATAAAATTGGGCAGGACGAAGCTTCAATCGTATGGGGGATATCGTCTTACTGTGCAAGGAAAAGCGTCCTTCACAGTTGAGTACAAGCGGAAGTACTATCCCGTGGATTCTGTCGTTGGTCGGGAAAATGCTCTAACTATCTTGGGCTTGAGCAGTGTAGAACTGGGGTTAATTTCTAGAATCGACGGAGTGATCAGCGCAGGTAAGCTGGTAGATGACTACCGTGATGTATTCTGTGGACTGGGCTGTCTTAACGGGGAACAACACATCCAAATGAGGTGATGCTAAACCGGTTGTTCACTCAGCATGACGTGTTCCATTTAGATTGCAAAGCCAGTTTTAAGCACAGCTGGGAACAAATGGAAGGACATCAGCTGAAAACCAAGGTTACGGAACGGACGGAATGGGTTAATCCATTGGTAACAGTGATGAAGTCAGATCAGTCATTGAGGATATGTTTGGATCCATGATCGCTCAATGCAGCTATAAAGCGAGAACACTTTGCAGTACCGACAGCTGAGGAGATATTTGCAAAGCTGCACAGCTCAAGGTATTTCAATACATTTGACGCAACATCAGGCTTCATGCAAATCGCATTGGTCGAGAGCTGGTATTTGGCCACAGTCGTCACACCTTTCGGAAGGTATAGATACCGCAGACTTCGTATGGAATAAGTTCTGCGCCAGAAGTCTTCCACAAGAGAATCGCTGTCATGTTTGGTGATATTGAAGGGGTTGACACCTTCATCGATGACATCTTGATTCATGCACCGACAGAAGAGCAACACGATTATCACTTACACAGGGTTCTAGAGGTAGGCCTGAAGCTGAACAGAGCAAAATGCAATATCAAATGCACTGAAGTCAAGTATCTTGGTCACTTCATATCGGCAGAAGGACTGCAACATGGCCAAACGAATGTGGACGCGATACAGAACATGCCAACACCAAAGTGCAAAGAGGACGTTAGACGTATCCTGGGCATGGTTACATACTTGGCAACGTTTTGCCCGAATTTGTCACAAGAATCAGCTGTTCTTCGTGACCTGACACGCACAGATGTTGACTGGTTCTGGAACTCAAACCACGACAAATGTTTGTTAAAGATTAAACATCTGGTGACTTCAGCAGCAGTTTTAAGACTGTTTGATCCATCCAAATCAGTGACGGTTGTGTTGACGTTTCACAGAGAGGTTTGGGAGCAGTGGTGCTGCAGAATGAACGACCAGTTGAGTTCGCGTCATGTGCACTCACAGACACACAACAACGCTATGCACAAATTGAAAAGGAAATGTTAGCGGTGCAGTACGGACTTACACGTTTTCATCAGTACGTGTACGGACAGGTGGTCACTGTTGAAACAGACCACAAACCGTATCAAGTGGCAGCAAGTGACTTGTTCGAGCTTGATGGACATTCGTTTCTTCTAGTGGTTGACTGTTACAGCAAGTGGCGAAATGTTACCGAACTGGCTGATACGAGAACCATTACCGTGATCTGGCATCTAGAAAATATGTTTTGTGATTTCGGAATTCCTCAGACATTATTTAGCGATAACGGAGCAGTGGTAGTTCCGAATTCCGTGACTTTGCGAAGCGAATGCACATGCAACATCAAGTCTACGTTATCCGCAAAGTAATGGGATGGCTGAGAAAATGGTACATACAATCAAAAGGAGCTTATCAAAGATGTTAGCTGACGGGAAAAGTCTGCGGTTCAGGTAGGAAAAGAACACTTGTCGGTGGAGGCGGGAGGGCACAGTGCTTCGCTGTTGTTGCTTTAGCCCCAGTTAGGGTGCAGCAGTACGTCTTCCCAATGATTGTGTTTGGTGCTCCTCCGCTGAGTCAGCGAGGACCTCTCAGTCGTCGGAGTACTAACAGTCGATGACTGCTGTCTTCACCACTTTCGTCTTGGCCTTGAGACAACTCAGGTTAAAGAGCTTCCCCAATTATGGCGCCACTCGGCACATGACCACTGCTACATATATATTAAAAATCGACAGTTGCGGAGTGGTTTAGGCGACTGGTTGGATAGGCAACGAGATTTTTGCTTACGACTTAGCATATCACCGCCGCCACAACTTGGTTATAAACATTGTTTATAAACATAGTGTTTCTAGACACATTTTTAGTGCAAGCACTATTCGCAATTGTATGCAAATGATATTAAGATATTTCTTTACAACAATTACATTAATTAAATTAAATATCGATATTGTATGGAGCAAATGCACCGCGTCCAAATGAAATAAAATGTGCATAATCTGCACATAAAGTATTAGTTGTGTCAGTGGTGAAATGGTGAGTGGCGTCTCTGGTGTTGGTTGCAGGACGTTTTGCAGGACGTTCCACATTGCATGCAATTGTAGATAGTGTTTTGTATTGAAAATCTGTCTAAAACACAATAACGTTCGTTTTTTGTTGTTAAAATTGTTACGTTAATACTCAAGTGCACAGTTGCAATGATGTAGCAAATCGTAAACAATAATAGCGTTGCCCAGCCAGCCAATCCTTTAAACCACTACGCAACTGTCCATTTTGAATTCATAATCAAGTTGTGGCAGTGGTGATATGCCGAGTGGCGCTATTGTCGGGGAGTGTGAAAAAGTTGTTCAGTGATACCAATGCTATCCTCCTGATGGCGCTGCTGTCGAACGGATTGTTTTACGCGGACGACAACAATCGCGTCTCAAGTGCAATGTTGCGGTAGTGATATCGGTCGGTAGAGGGACGTTGTAGGAAGATCCGCGGCAACTCCGGCTCATCAATGTGGCTCCTCGGAGGCAGTTTAGTGTACCTCGTCGGTATGATGGCAGCGGTGGAGGCCGACGTCTTCCACAGGTGGAATTACCATATTAACGATGATAATGAGGTTTGTATCCGAATCGCCAACAAAGGGCTCGCTTCACGAAGCAAACGTACGAAGAATGCAATTAGTCAGTCAACCAAACACATTTACAAACGAGATAGCGTCATGCTCCACCCACAAGGAAGGACTGATATACAAACAGTTACCTGTGTGTGTTGCATAAATATAACTGTTGTATTTGTATAACCATGTGCGTGCGTGCGTGCGTGTCTATATATATATATATATATATATATATATATATATATATATATATACATATATATATATATATATATATATATATATATATATATATATATATATATATACATATATATATATATATATATATATACATATATATATATATACATATATATATATATATATATATATATATATATATATATATATATATATATATATATATATAGATATATATATATATAGATATATATATATATATATATATATATATATATATATATATATATATATATATATATATATATATATATATATATATAGCCACGGCAACAGAAAGCAGAAGGGGAATCAGATGGACCCTCACCACCTACCTGGATGATCTGGACTATGCTGATGACATCAGCCTTCTTTCAAGTCGGCAGAGATCCAAGATCCAAGATCCAAGAAAAGAAGACAACGTGACTGAGACGGTACAGAAACAGAAGTTGGGTCTGAAAGTGAACACCAGAAAACAAAACTGATAAAAATGAATCACAAGTCAAACGACCCAGTCGCCATAAACAACACTGACATAGATGAAGTGAACGAGTTCACATACCTGGGGAGCAAGTTAGCAACAGGTAATAATAATAATTAATTATAAGAATTAACTTCTATGGCGTCTATATTCTCAGGAACCTCAGCTCAGAGGCGCAACAAAACAGAACCATTAAGCATAATCATGAAAAGGGACGAGCAAAAGTCATTATCAGAACAATACTGAGACAGAGAGAAGGGTCAACTCCAGAATCACTACAGCCAAACAATCCATGGCCATGCTGAAGAACATCTGGAAACAAAAACAAGTAGGAACCAACACTAAGCTTAGAATATTCAACAGCAATGTCCTCAGCGTGTTACTGTATGGAGCAGAGTGCTGGAGATTAACAACCAAAATAGCCCACGAAATAGAGACCTTCCAGGTCTAGTGCTTGCGGAAAATTCTCAGAATGTTCTGGCCTAGAAGAATTTCAAATGAAGAACTGCACCAGAGAACACATGCAAAATCTCTTACCCAAACTGAAAAGAAGAGAAGGTGGAGGTGGCTGGGGCACGTGTGTCGAATGCCACCAGATGCACTACCCAGAATAACCCTACGCTGGGCACCGGTTGGGAAGCGGAAAAGATGTCGTCCCAACGAGACCTGGCGAAGAACAGTGGATAAAGAGACGAAAGCATTCGGACTGACCTGGGAAACCATTACCAGACAAGCCGCAAACCGACAGCAGTGGCGCTCTCTTGTGGAAGCCTTATGTGCCACTTGAGGCAAAAACATATATATGTATATATATATATATGTTTGTGTGTTTATATATATATATATATATATATATATATATATATATATATATATATATATATTGTGTGTGTGTGAGTTTTGGATAACAATATTAGGTTCATTCTCCCGAAAAGTGAACTTGTACCCCCGGTTGGGAAGCGGAAAAGATGTCGTCCCAACGAGACCTGGCGAAGAACAGTGGATAAAGAGACGAAAGCATTCGGACTGACCTGGGAAACCATTACCAGACAAGCCGTAAAAACCGACAGCAGTGGCGCTCTCTTGTGGAAGCCTTATGTGCCACTTGAGGCAAAAACATATATATGTATATATATATATGTTTGTGTGTTTATATATATATATATATATATATATATATATATATATATATATATATATATATATATATATATATATATATATATATATATATATATATATATATATATATATATATATATATATATATATATATATATATATATATATATATATATATATATATTGTGTGTGAGTTTTGGATAACAATATTAGGTTCATTCTCCCGAAAAGTGAACTTGTACCCCCAAATGTTCTATTGAACTCATCATATGAAGTCCAATCCAATCAAACCAAGCACCAATGGATTCTTCCCAACAATACCTTTTAGAAAATATATACATTAAGAGAATGTTTCATGGTAATTAACTGAAATATGACATTTGGTTCCCTGGGTTGATGAGCTAATTGATTTACGTAGACAATGTGATTTCGGAAGAAAGTACGAAAGGTTCCTAGCACCTCCAGAGACGGTATTTAAAAAAAAAACATCTGGACACGACCAGAATCGTTTTTGTAACGACCGGAACCGCGGGAATGCACTTGCTTAAGAGAGAGATGTCCAGGTGGATGGCAGATGGCGACATGTCGTGTGAGGTACACACATCAAACAACAGTCATGCACGTTGAAATGATTTCTCACAAGCAGAAGTTTAGGATTTGGATTAAGGTTAGGATTAAGAGTTATGGAGATAAAACATGAGGGTCCTTTTGGAGTCCGGGTGATTGGCTTTACTTTGAGGCGTGCCACGAAAAAGGCTGACCTCTTTGGGTGTGCGACAAAGAGGCCAGCTGATGAGGCAACATAGGGAACTGTTGCATTCATTCACATGATTTTTGCGACTGGGGTAACGCAAAAGACACTTCACTAACCAAACGGATTATGACCACATATAGTGTCATGGTGAAGGAGTCATCTGTCTTCACCCGGTATGTTTCATGGTATCGGCCATGCTTCTCAACGCATCAGTCAATACATTCATTGGAGGTTGTTCAGGATGGTGGAAAATAAAATGTCCGTTAGAAGACAAGTGCTGAGACGAAACAACCCAGTCGCTCAGCCGGGCGCCAGCACAGCCATGAACGTGGCCAATCTAGGAAGCGATAAACTGTTTAATGGACGAAAATAAATATGCCCGAACACGTATGAAATGTGTTTAAATGAAACGACCATTGATCGCATATTTTTGTAGTGTTAACTATATACAACAAGAGTCGGATGCCATTGAAAGAAAGAATCCCCCCCATGTGTGACCGATAAGTGAAATATCCGATATGCAAAATATCCGATATCTGAAATATCAAAGTTACTGCATTGATCCAGGTTATCCACACGTATCTGGGCGAGGCGCCTCACGTTGTGAAACGTCGCAGCATCGATCAAAAGATGCGGTTGTTCGTTTACTACGACCCCGTCTCGATTCCTGCGTTGCCTGCTGCCGGCCGAAATATCATCAAAGTGAGTTGTTATTAAATCATCAATACCTTTATTTTGCATCATCATTATCTTCTTTCGCCGGTATATTTCCTATTGGGAGTGGCCTCTCGGATCTTCATGGACACGGCCGAACCACCTCGCCCTGATCGTTCTATGTGTATATGTTTTGTACAACACATCCATCTACTTTCTTATGACTCTTCTCTCTATCAAAGATATTCTCGCAATAAATGATTGAACGTATCGAAATAAATTATATTAATCGACGTATGACGATACGCAGAATGTCCTCATTCCGGAAGCGGTGACCTACTTCAGAAATACGCTTAAAGTGAGATCCAGCAGTGTCAATATTCGACTGTTCAGGTATGGTTTTACATAATTCAAATGGAACTGAAAACATACCGAATCACACTGCGAATATTACTGACTGATTTAGAAAAAAAATACATAATGACCGGTCTTGAAATGAAATTGTGGATGTGTGATCGTTATATATATATATATATATATATATATATATATATATATATATATATATATATATATATATATATATATATATATATAATTATATTGTGATATATGAAATTATATGATATGATATGAATTTATAAAATGCAACAAAACGTGTGTGTGTGCATGTATATATATATATATATATATATATATATATATATATATATATATATATATATATATATATATATATATATATATACATATGTATATATATATATATATATGTGTGTGTGTATGTATATATATATATATATATATATGTGTGTATGTATATATATATATATATATATATATATATATATAACCGTACATCGGAATAAAATAAATGATTGATTGTAGCCTGATCTTGTATTTGGTTACAGGTCATGCAGCACTTATCACGTATATTACATTCGAGGAGATGTGAGACCATACTGTGGAAGGTGCGTGTCAAATCTCAAGTGGATGCCTCCTTGTGTTAAATAAGGCTTGCAAAAACCATATATATATTATATATATATATATATATATATATATATATATATATATATATATATATATATATATATATATATATATATATATATATATATATATATATATATATATATATACTTACATACATGCATATACACATAGCATCATACATACATATATTCATACAGGCGTACGCACGTACGTACCTACATACATACATGCATGCATGCATACATACATACATACATACATACATACATACATACATACATACATACATACATACATACATACATGCATACATACATGCAAACTTTCGTGACGTGACAGTTCTCGCGACACAAACTACAGTTATACAGATACACAAATTTAACCCCGAAATTTCAATATCTATATACAATGCAATATCTCGAAAACTACTGAAACGATTTTCACTGTGACCTATTCATCAGGCAAAGTTTATTTTCTGACACAATTTACTCAAGCAACCGTTTAGTGTTTGGGTTAGATAAGGGTCTATAAGGGTTTTTTTTTTAGGAGTAAACCTTGTTTGATGATCCCAATGAAAATGTTATTTTATTTTTGTGTGTTTTACATTGTATGGTATTTCTCGAAGCTGCTCTACGAACTTCTATTGTTACGAGTTACGTAATCTACGCCAAACGTCCGACATACGTAATATGCCCATCTGGAATCTGGAATTTTCTTAAACTCCATCTTCAACAGATTTAACCTGTCGCAAATCCGGTTAGTTGCTGTCCAAATACGTAATTATTTTATGTAACATCTGCAGACGATTTAATACAAAAATGCCAATTTTTATCAAATCAATTAAATAATTTACTTTAGTTGCTAGATCTGATAAGGCACAAAATAGTGGATATCCAAAATGGTAAACACTGTGCACGTCAATGCCGATCAGTAGATACTGGGTAGGTTTAATTTTTCGCAAAATGAATTTGAAATGAGATTAGCAGAAGAATATAATTGATTAAGAACTTTTAATGTACGAACTATTCCATTGGCCATAACATTATCATTACGTTATACTAACTACGTTATATTAAAGATATATATATATATATATATATATATATATATATATATATATATATATATATATATATATATATATATATATATATATATATATATATATATACGCACGCGTGTTTCTGCCATTGTTGCGTGACTACGTCAAAGGTCCACCGAACGCTTCGTGAAACCAGCAGTTATACATAATTTTTGGAGCGTGAATTTGTCAATGCTTCTTCTTCTGTTTCTATTAATTAATTGGCAGACCCCAATTGGGCATCGCGCCCATGGTTGGTACCTATTATATGAGTGTTGGGCACGACCCAACAGTTCTTTGTGTTTGGAGGCGTCCTGAGCCTCAACCAATTGCGGCTCCACGATGTTCCAAACAGATAAGGTGCGGGGAAAAATAGTTACTGTATTCATCTGTGTTGGTTCCCAAGTGTGTGCACCTGTAAGAGTGATTTGAGCGTGTTCGTCTGTAAGCAGGTACAATAATGTTTTGGTCGGAATAGCAATGTCTCCATGGATGACTTTATACATTAATGTTAATCGTCAGTTCCTCCTCCTCTCCACGAGGTCTGACCAGCCTAGTTCTTCAAACACGTGTGTGACGGTAGTCGTAGTTGCCCTTAACGAAACGGGCAGCTCTTCGTTGAATTGTTTGGAGTGATTTAATGTATCTTTTTAAATGTGGGTCCCAAACTGTGCTACCACGTTCTAGCACATGTCGAACGAGAGTGACATGGGCTCTTTGTTTCAGTGTCTGGAGATATGATTTTAAATTCCTCCTTAATAATGATATGTTAAGGTAACATAGGCTTTAGTGTATGTTTGGGAGACATGTGCTGACCTGGATTATTTGTCAGTGACCGTCACCCCAAGATACTTCCCTTTATCAACATGGCTGCCAAGTGAATAGAATCTAGATAATGTATTTGAACTCAAACTTCTGGCGATGCTCATTATATTGCACGTAGAGTCATTAAAGTGCATGCCCCAACCATTTCCTCGTTGTTCAAGTTTGGTTGAAAAGTTGACTGGTCCACCCCTGTATAGATGGGATTGTATAGCAGCCAATCGTCTGCAAACAATCGGACGCTGGATGTTACACACTGGAGATCATAAGCAGTGGTGGCCTTTTTGTCCTGTGCAACGCCGGGCAACTCGACTAGTATATGTGTATATGTATATAATTCCTCTGGCATGTGTAGGTGCACTGAAAGGTTCCGGATTTTCATATAGTACAGCTCTGTAACCCCGGGCCAGAGTCACTTTACTTGTTGTGTAAAAGAGTACAAGAAAGTTTACTCTGATTGGGTGATTTGTATCATTTTGTTTAACATGGAACTTCCGCCACAGAGGCTGTAGAGCGACGACGAAGTGCGGCGCCACCACAGTTCCCGCGGATCATCTCAAGGTGGGTAAACTATTTACAATGTGATTAAAAATCAGACTTTCGGAGAGCCTATGCACACTACACGACTCGTTAGGTCTGCGGCAGTTTAGTTATACTTATTTTTCGAGGCGGCCACTCCGCGAATTCTTACGACAGTTGCCGCGGACACAGTCAACTCGACTGTCGGAAACCCAGTTATACATATTTTGTTGCATTTTATAAATTCATATCATATCATATATCACAATATAATTATATATATATATATATATATATATATATATATATATATATATATATATATATATATATATATATATATATGTATATATATATATATATATATATATATATATATAATTCTAACAGCAGCATACGCCGACCATTTATCCAATATTTGCCGCGTTAGGCAGACCGCTGTTTTAAGCAGACCAAAGCCGGTCTGCTTAAAGTTTTGATGTGTTATTTCACAACTAATACGTTTGAGTTTACCATTATCATTGATAGTGGACATAGTTTAGCCGAAAATGAAATAGCACATGTAATTATTTCAAAAATAAATAAAATTTTCTGCGATTTTGAGCATGTTTTCTCCAGAGCCTTGTATATTTTGAAGTGCCAAATTTGTCGCGTACGGCAGACCGGGTAAAAATGCTTATAACTTAATATTCCTGCTATATATTGAATGAAGGGTCACCGTTTCGTGTTTATTATGTAATATGCTTCGAAGCAGTGTACAATGTTTTATTATAATGTGTAAATTAAGTAATATGCGTTTTTGCGTTTGTTCTTGGCCTCCGATTTCGCGTCTTCGGCTTCGACTTGGCGTTCGTGTCGCAAAAATTCGCTAAATACTCAGTATATAAAGTTGAAAGTGATGCGCGTACTGACGTTTGCTGAAAACACATGTTCAACTAATTTGAATAATGTGTGTTTAATTAATGATGTGTAGTTCGATTACTTTGACAAATGTTATTTGTCGTAAATCGACATCGCGAAACGACTTCCGGCATTGGATGGTGTCTGTGAGATGCGTCGTTGCCTGTTGGATGTGTATTCGTAAGTATTTCACTCAAAATCAACTTTACTAATACTTTGTCCATACTCAATGGATTGACATTTGTTTAGGGTTAGGGTAATTGTAATGACTTTCTGTCATGTAACTACAACATGTAGTTTATTCTGGTTCCGAGATAATGCCATAATTATAATTGATCTATTTCAAGTATCTACAACATGTATGATGTAGTCAACTAAGGTTCTGACATGATGCTGTAATTGTAATTGATTTCTTACAGTGTAATTAAAAATCACATTAATTATGTTATATATGATTTCGAAATAATTTCTCAACAAAATATACTATTTTAGTAATCATATTTAAAAATACACTGAATTTACTTAAATGTGTGTTTCAATCAGAAGATATTGTTAAAATAAAATGCATTGTCCAAAATAGTGTCCACTTTGAATATCATGCAACATGAGTTACAGCTAAATTATATAATACATATATATTTATTTACATGTATATTATATGGTAGTCAAACTACATTAATATCAGTAACCTTATGGGTGCAGATTTTATTTTAAACATGCTGAAGACTTATTTTGTAAATTTAATCACATTGTTGATGGTTGAAAATTTGTTGCCACCTTATCACCTATACACATTTTTATTGTGTGTGCACACTCAACTTATTGTAAATGCTTTCAGTAAACATACTACACATAATAAGTTCTAAGTTATAACAGTCATTACAACCAATGCCGATTTAGCAAGTATTCTGATACGTATCATATCTTTACAGCCCTACATTTGTCGTAGACCTGGAAACTCATTTAGTAATAAAATTAATTTGTTGTTTTAATTCACATTATTTATTTTTCAGTTGCTGCAAGCCATCAGAAAAGCCAGCAGGACGTAAAGGTATCTTGTCATATTATTAACTAGTGTAACAAATATGACACATAGATACTGTGGCAGATATGATCCTTTACTTTACCAAAACGATTGTCTGCATAATGATACTCATCTCAAATATGCACTGAGTATAACTTGGTATGATAACTAATTTGCAACATCATTATCTAAGAATATAAAACTCAAAGCTACGAATAAATATTATTAAAATATCCAATCACATTTAACTTTTTTTTGTAATCCATTTCTGTTGTCTATCATAAATCATGCTACTTGGGGTCTTTTTAGCAATCAATGAAATATGAATCAGTAATTAATATTATGGACACCTTGTAAATATGTTAATATTGGCGAGGTAATACAACGCTTCCAAATGAACATATCACTACACCTCTGTCAATTTTAACATTTGTACTTTTTGATAATAAGAACTGTGCACTTTGTGGTACATTATGTTCTTTATCCATCAACCACTGGCATGGAAAACTTGGTAGTGTATAGTATAGTGCAATTTCTAACATTTGTACTGTTTTTTAGAACAAGAATTGTCCTACATTAAGTTCTAATCCATCAACCACTGGCACTGAATACTCGGTAGCATATACTGGTAGTATAGTGCAGTAGTTTCCTAGATCTTCTCTTGTTTAATGCAAAATATCAACAACTGCTGGCAAAGCTATTCAGCAAATGAGTCCTGATATGTTTGTGATAAGATACACTATTATTATTAAGAGTTAATTAAAGAAAATATACAAACCATTGAAATATATTAATTTCAAGTAATTTCAACCAAAAACAAAATGATTTATGTATATCATATATATTGTCATTTAAAACAATGAATGTCAATCCTACAGAATATCCTTTTACATGTTTGCATTACTGAAATGACATTCTTTCTGACATTAATGCATATTCAAAAACATTTTTTCACAGAAGTGTGATGACATTGAAATACCAGATGGATCACAAGAGGACGATGACATGGAAACCTCATCAGTTAATCAAACACAGGTGATGATTCTCATTTTACACCTGAATCAGTGGAAACCCTCAACATGCTATAAACAGGCCAGTCTTAAAATGGTCGATCACATCAATTGGTTTGAAGTATGTTTAATCAAGATTAACCACATACTTATGCCATAGAAATTTGTACAGTACAGGGGTAGGTATCAAACATTCCTATTTTTAATACAACATAGTTTCCTTTCTCAGCATGTGCTAGAACCAAACAAGGGAGAGAGTGTATTATATATAGCTTTGTCCTTACTAAATGAATTAATTGAAAATGTTAAGATATATATAAGGACATGTTACATCAAAATAAAATAAAATAAGAAACAAATAATAAAAAGCAGTACAGGACAAACTTCCTTAAAGGTAGATAAAGATATGAGAAACTATTTAGCAAAGATAGACTGGAATAACACACTGAATAATAAGACAGCAATAGAATACTGAAATATTTTAAAACGTGAAATTGAGTGCATCATTGATTTGTTGGTAAGTTTTAATTATGGAGCAACACCTTTGTGAACTCAGAAAAAATAATTTAGGGGACATTTTCAATGGAACAAAACCCAGTGTGGCTACATTAAAAAAAATCATGAAACCAGTCTTACTTTAAGGATAATGGTATGTAATTTGTTTGCCAAATTTCATGATCCATTCAGAATTCCTGGTGATTTAATTCTTCAGTGATACATGATTTTTGTACTCACAAGGTATTCACGAGTACATAACCAAGTGCTACACCACAATGTTAATATGATTCCTGATTCTTCAAACTACTGTAATATCAATACTATTGATATATTGGTTATGTGTGCTAACTTTCATCTTTAATAGGACATTTCTTCATGCATTATGAACTCTAATATTCAATAATAGGTCATTCCACATCAAATCACTGGATGGTCCACACATTGTATTTTCAGAAGTTCAGATCTCTTCAGGATTTTTATCAGATATTCCCCAAATACCCAAATTGAACAAATCTAATTTTAGCTTTCTGTTCCTAGTAGTTTCGGAGATGTAGGCATATTAAATTAAACTGGTCTCACTTTAAAGGTATGATATGTAATTTATGTGTGACAAATTTAATGATCCATTTGGAAGTCTGTGACGGTGAACTTTATTCTTCAATGGTGCACGGTTTTAACACCCACAAACCATTCACGTGCACATACCACAGTGTTGATATAATTCATGATTCTTCAAACTGGTATCGTCTCAGTGCTATTAATATATGTGTCCTCACTGTTATCTTTACGATGACCTTTTTCTGTCAACAATGGATTTTACATCAAATCACTGGATAGTCCAGACTCTGTGTCTTCAGATCTCTTCAATATTTATACAAGATATTCACCAAATGTCACATGTTAGCTTCCTACTCTTAGTAGCTTCTGAGAAAACAATATTTTATGACCTTGGATATCCGTTAATGTAATTTTAGGAAAGTTTGAGGTCCGATAACTAAGTAGGGCTAGAGCCTTGAAAATGTGAATGTTTACTCTCATATAGATAGAATACCTCCTTTACTTTCATTTTAATGTGTCAGATGGTTTTGCATCTGAAGTCTGGGAAAGTTTGTAAAATCACATTTGCCATTTTGCGAGATACCATCTGTGAAACATATTTTGTTTAAAGAAATTTTCTGGTGAAAACAACATTTCTGTACAAGAAACTACACATCCTAAGCTATAAAAGGGAGTAATTCATGTTCCAACATATTTGATGAATTGTGTATAAAAAATCAGGCTCGCAAGTGGTGTTTCAATTTCGAGAAAGCATAACTACAGTATTTACCATCCAAAATTCAAATTATATATTTATACACACTGATAAATCATGAAATGTTCTGGAGTTACCATGTACATAAGTGTTAATTTGTAGCCTTTATACACGGTACTATGCAAAACAGCAACTGTGATTTTACAAATATTCCAGGCTCTGGATGCACAACTATCTGATTTAATTATAAATACAGTCAATTTACCCATAAGTTGATATTTTATCTGATTTAACAAGATTTAGCAATATTAGCCATCCAAGCCAAAGGCCCAGATGGCAAGTGGACAAGGAAGCCATATTGATAGTCCAACAATATTTATCTACGTGTAACCCGCCCTCCTAAGATATGTGCCAACATTGTTTTTAGACATATTCATGCTGCTAGCAGTTATACAATCTGTAGACAATTTGTTCCATTCATTTATTGTCCTCTGTACGAAAGAGTACTTCATGATTTCCAATCTACACTGATCCTTTACTAATTTGACCTCATGTCATCTAGTTCTGCTATCTTTCTTGAGTGAAAAAACATATTTCTATCAATATTTCATACCCATTAAATATCTAAAAAACTTCAATATGATCTCCTCTTAACCTCCTTGTCTCTAGAGTTGTTAAACCACATTCTTTCAGGCGTTCTTCATAGCTAAGGTCTCTCAGTCCTGGAGTAATTTTAGTTGCTCTCCTCTGTATGTGTTCAAACGTATCTATATCCTTCTTACGATATGGTCTCCATGCTTGTATACAGTATTCTAAATGAGGTCTAACTACTGCTTTATACATAGGTAAAATTACCTTTTTTGTATGTTATGTTTCTCCTAATCAACCCAAGAATTTTATTACCCTTTGAAGCTGCAATACCACACTGCTCTGAAACTTTCATATCAGCGCTTATTGTAACTAATAAGTCCTTTTCTTTTCTAGTAGTAGTACCCATAACAGTATCTCCCATTTTATACTTAACACCCAAGTTCCCATGTCCTGTATGTAGCCATTTGCATTTCCCAAAACTGAACATCTGCCATTTCTCAAACCATTTCACTATTCTGTCTGGATCGTTTTGTAAATGTTGTTTAACACCATCAGTGTTAACCTTTCTAAACACTTTTGTGTCATCCCCAAATTTCAGTACATTACTTGTTATATTGTCATCTAAGTCATTGATATAATAAAGAATAATAAAGGTCCTAATCCTGATCCTTGTGGTACCCCACTTAAAACTTATTTCCAGAAACTTCTCCATCTACTACAACATGCTGTCTTCTGTCAGTCAGCCATTGTTCTATCCAGTCAATTATGCCATCCCTGGTACTTTATCAAATGCTTTCTGGAATTCTAAGTAGATAATATCTAATGGCTATCCCTCATATATCCACTTGGTGATTTCTTAAAAAAAAAAACATATTTGTTAAACATGATCTCGCTTTTAGGAATCCATGTTGAGATGAATTTAATAATTTATGCCTAACAAGGAATTCCACCATATGGTCTTTAATTAACCTTTCTAATAATTTACAAATTACTGACTTTAAACTCACTGGCCTGTAATTATCTGACTTATTTCTTAAATCTTTTTTAAATAATCGTATGATGTTTGCTTCTTTCCATTCAAATGGAACAACTCCCTCTTTTAATGACAAGTTAAACACTCTTGCAAGTGGTATACTGATTTGACCTACTGTTTCCATTAGTAGTTTTGGAGGAATTCCATCCACTCCCGGTGATTTATTATCCTTCATTTCCTTTATTTTCTTAATTACCATTTCTGGAGTTTCGATTAACGGCCCTAAATAGTCAGATTTACCCTCCTGAAATTTAGCATCTGGAACTGGTAGCTCTTCCATTGGATCCCTTCCATCACATTCTGTCCTGCAGCCTTGTCACCTGGCAGACTGTTATCATTCTCTCTCTCACCCATCAACCGGTCACCTTTCCCTCAATTTTGGGGTTAAGAACTGCTGTACTAGAAGGTCACAACATTATTAATCTCAGAAACTACTAGGAAGTAGGAAGCTAAAATTTGTTCAATTGGGTATTTGGGGAATATCTGGTAAAAATGTGCTCACAAAAAGGAAACAATTCCTTTGATGTGCCAGTAACGAGTAGGCCAAGTGGATAAATTCATGAGTAGGCAAAGAGAATGTAGGTCTTAATTGGTCAGAAGACAAACTGAGAAACCCCTAATTAGCCAGAATTGGGCAAAATTGGGACTTGGGCAAAATTAGCATGAATAGTGTTAGTTACTTTTATATCAATTGATGTTATTAAATGTGTAAACAACGACAAGTAAAGTGTTTTGAATGGTGCCTTCCATCAACTCAAGTACATAGACTTATAAAATAAAAAAATAACAGTCCACTTGCATCTAATCAGCAATTTTACCAACATAAATGTAACTGTAACTTTAATTAAATTGAAGTTTAAAGTTCATGAATTGGTGTGAGGTTAATATATTTTTATTGGGAAATATCTTAATTCATGGTAATGTAACTAAAAATATGTTTAGTTAATTGTTCCTTGTCTGATATACACACACTACACACAGCCTCAAATTCAAAACAACACTTGCACTGACAATTTGTTGTCCTCTAGTTAAATTTTTTTAAGTAGTGTTTGTACGTTTTAGTTGCATCACCTAATTATGATATTATCTCAACAATGTGCAGTTATGCCCATTTTGTGGAATTACCTCTGCTTTTGAGGTATTTTCTAGAATGTTATTGTAAGGTGGCAGTAATGTGGTTTTCTCAAGTGTCATGAATACAACATTGTATTAATTAGCATGACTCATCTTTAAAACCTTAGTTCTTAGCCAGTCACTAGGTTCAAATAGCAAATTATCTATGCATATTTTATATTTGAATGTTTTCATTTGTAAAATAAAACACATGTGAACACAGTAATACATTTTTTAAGTATATGATATATTTTTCATTTTATATTACAGTGTCGCTGCAGCAGATGAACTTTGGGATGAGGAAACACATTGTCTTCAACTCTTGTTTGAAGACCGTTCTCACAGTGTGTATGTAGCATGTAGAGATCCCAGCTTCAACGCATTGAATACGATTGTGGGTACACTTGCTGTGAGAGAGCAAGCTTTCATGTACATGATCTTATATGGGCAAGGCAGCAGAGAACTGGAAACATACCTTCATAAGTTCATAATAAACATATTGTATTTACTAAACATTCTATTATAAATTTGCAAAGAATATCATCTTGTTATGATGTGTAATTTCGAAAGATAAGCAGATGCTGAGCTGCCCTGAGTGGATTTTGTTAGTCATCTCATGCTGATGACATTGCAATGCTTGTTCCATAAACTAAGGGGATGCAAAGATTGTTATATGTTTCTTATACTCAAGGATGTGACACTGACAATGATATACTCTTTAATAGAGTAAGGTCTCGGATAATGTTCTATGATTGATATTAAGCTTGGTGATGTAGTATTGAATGCAATTATGAAAATCTTGGACATAATTTGTGATGAAAATTATATCAAATACAAAGAAGTCTTTAGTGGAGATGTAATATTGTTTCTACTCAGGCAATTCTACTTCTGTACAACGAAGGTGAAGAACAAGCTCTTTGCAACTTAAATATATTGCAGTAAATTCCATACAGTGTATTTTTTGTTTGTTTTGCTAATTATAGAAAAGCCAGTTGTGCAGCTTTTTATCATTTCTTATTACATTGCATTTAGCATTTTGCACAGCCTACCTAGATGAAATGTAGTGCTAGTCTTATGCTTGCTATCTAAGCATTGATTGTTGTAATATTCAGATTATAAAAAAGTATTAGTGCAAGCTGTTTTTTTTTATGCAGGATATCTGCATCCACAAACAACTTTGTTCAAAGTACTGGAAATAGGTATGAGTACAACTCCTCTGTACTGTGCATGAAATGGGTACTTGCAGTTTATACACTCTTGTAATCTAGTACAGTGTAGTATTATTACATGTTTTATTGTTATGTTGACATGATGTATATTCCTGTAGTGTTTTGTATGAAATAAAACTGATTGAATTGATGACTGATTGAAGTGATTAAAAATAATACGGCTCTTCAATATATTACTTCATAAATTCCTTACTACTGTAATTGGTGGTACTAAAACATGGATTAAATGGTGCTCTGTTTGTTTTTAAATGCTGTTTGTGTCCTAATAATTGGTGAGAGGTTGGCCCTCAAAATACGAGGGAGATGGGATGTTGTTACCCCAGCCACATCCCCTCCTGACCACCTCAAGACAACTGAAATTGGATTGTGTAGACCTGTAGTATTCATGCATACCATGTATTTGGAATAAAAAGATTTTCAATGAAAGAACAAACTAGCATTTTTACCAGGATGATTTATTAAAACAACAGTAGCACCATTAACATAATTGTGTGTATTCATTTGTTAAAACAACAGTAAAATGCGAATGACAATGCCATGGTGGATTACAAATTCAGTAACATGGGTTCATAGGCTAGGCATGGTGTTTATACACATAATTTTGCACAAGCTAACACGCTTACTAGCCAGTTTTGATATTTATTACCACTACTTAACTTTATGAATTATACAAAATTTAATGTAAACGAAATAAAAAAATATCACTGGTATACTTGACAAACCCTCCCAGAAAAGAAGAAAATCCTGGATTGTAGGTTTTTGTGTGCAGTTTAAAGTTTCTGGTGAGCCTCAATGAGAGGAACAGTTGAATGTTCCAAGAGGGTGCAGTTGGAAGTTTTTGGTGACCCTCAAGGCCCGTCAAGGGGGTGCATTTGGAGGTCCCAATGGGGTGCAGCTAGAGGTTTTTCGTGAGCTTCAAGGGGGATGCAGTTGGAGGCTTTTGATGGGCCTGAAATCTCCTGGACTTCGAAACTCAAGTTTGCAGGTATACTACGGATTATTGCTATAGTATACTAGTATAGGTACGTAAACATGTCATGTAACTATCGCTCAGCAGACTTGTATTACAAGGCAACATTTTACGAATTGTGAAAACTATTCATTAATAATTTAGGGTAGGATTAATGTTCATATACCATCCGATGTGATCGCAGCCAACCGAATTTGTTTCGAAGAATCAATCCACACAGCCACGGCCAGGCTAAGAAGTGTCCGAGACTGAGTGACCGTCCCGCGTATTTCCGTCAATCACAAATTGCATATTAAATAATTAATAACAACAATATAATATACTGTTCACTATAATTATATTCATATAATGCATAATATACTAAATGTTCATAGTATAAACACTCCGGCAATTCCTATGCCATGGGCTAGCGAATTGATAATAACCACAGACAGATTAATTATTATTTATGTTGTCCTCTTCCAATAACTTGCCCTCGCATAAAATACTGCTCTGTCCGCGAT
This sequence comes from Lamellibrachia columna, assembly GCA_963662155.1. Taxonomy (NCBI): domain Eukaryota; kingdom Metazoa; phylum Annelida; class Polychaeta; order Sabellida; family Siboglinidae; genus Lamellibrachia; species Lamellibrachia columna. The sequence continues at coordinate 20,694,820 of OY759269.1, forward strand.
GCCGTCGACGGCCCCAATATCACTCTTGTACTATACTATATATTAAATATAGTTTTTTTTATCGTATTGAGACATCCCGTGTTCAAACAGAACTTTACTGGTGTCCGCCTTCGTTTACATTTCGCAAGTGTTTATGTGACACTACCACAAAAAAGGCTAACAAAATATATACAACTTCCGGTCTCGCTCCGGTCTGCGTAAGTCGGCATGTGTGCATAAAGTTTTTAAGCAGACCGCATTTTTTGTATATATGTCATTCTTTGAAATATTCCAATGAAACTTTAGTATATGTTCTAAATTAGTTTTACAAATAATGTTCCAACTTCACATTGTTGGAAAATCTACTAAATAAAATATATGCCCGGTCCTCTTAAAGTGGTCCGGTATGCACTTGCAGCCACTGGTCGACGTATGCTGCCTTTAGACATATATATATATGTGTGTGTGTGTGTGTGTGCGTGCGTGCGTGCGTGCGTGCGTGCGTGCGTGCGTGCGTGCGTGCGTGCGTGCGTGCGTGCGTGCGTGTGTATGTGTTTGTGTGTGAGTGAGGTGGAGTGAGCCATCGAACGACGGATCTCGTCCCGAGTTAGTTGTACTTTCTCTGGTGACTGGGCAAGCCTATGCGCGACGCGCATTGACGTCCACATATAGAAGAGTCATAGGTGGTCGCAGGTCCCTGCGGAGGTTGACCATTCTTCCGCTGTGTTCACCCGTCTTTGATTATTTATAGTCGTTTCTGCTCGAAGTCCTGTAAACCAGTGTGGCAAGTGTGACGCCAGAGAGGGCGATTTGTTGCTGTCGCTTCCCATGTGTTAAGAGGGATGGAGCAGGACTTCAGCGTTGATTTTATTAGGTCTTTGTATCTTTTTCTTTGGCCGCTTCTTTTTCGGCAACCGGTTTTCAGTTGGCCATAGAACAGCGCCTTGGGTATGCG
>OY759269.1:20700753-20720753 GCA_963662155.1 Lamellibrachia columna
AGTATGTTTAACAATTAAATTGACAGATATCTGAGAAGGGCGTTCAATACATAACAACAAATGTTGGACTCTTGATGTCCTACCGGGTTATTCTTCGTCTCCTTTGTCCCGCGCTGCCCTCTCGACGAGTTGTGTCCATCTGTTGCGATCTTCTGCCATAATCTCCCACTCTCGGCTGTTCAACCCTGGCCTTTCGAGATATCTCTTAACACCATCCCACCATCTTAATTTCAGTCTTCCTCTTCTCTTTCTACCACCCTTTTCTGTTCCATGCTCTCTTTGTCAATCTACCCTCACCCATTCTCTGTATGTTTCTTGGCCATCGCTATTTGCTTCCCACTACCTTCATTTTAAGAATTTCTGTTTCCGATCACTTCTGTTAAATTTTCCTTCTTCCTTGTGTCATCTCGTTTCACTTATATATATATTCTCAGTATAAAATCTAGTAAAAAGTTGTTAAATACCATCGCCGCCTCGACTAATGCTGCCCACTGCAGAGCGCGCCGTACGTCTTTTGGGGTCTAACGGATTCCAAACAACCTTTAAAATTTAAGGCTTAGCTACTTTTATTTCAGGATAATCGGCCACCTTAGCTAATATGTCCTATGTATACAACATATTAGGTTTGATTATGAATGTTTGTTTAGACTTAGGATCTATCGTATAGCATTGTTTCCCTTGTACGCCTTTGCTTGCAGTGACATTTAGGATGGGCAAGTGGGAGCCAAACAAATAAATGATGTTCTGTTGTAGATGGTATAAAGTTAACTACAAGATGGCGGAAAAACTCAGGTGGGGTTTTGGTCTCGGTTGTGGGTTCGCACAAGGAAGTTGTCTGCAGTACATGCAATCTAGGAGAGCGGCGTAAGTGCCACCTTACGTAAATTCACTGTTCAAGTGGACATGCCGTTCCTCTATGTTAGAGGAAGTTTATTGAAGTTCCTTCAATTTTGTCCCATCCCTTACAGTTCCTTTATTCCTTTATTTTTGAAAGGGTAAGAAAAAATACAAATGTACAAAAGACAAAACATTAATATAATGAATATAACTGTGATTTCACGGGAAGTGCTGCAAAATGTCTGTCATGTCGTCTAACTTGCCATATATACTTTGACTAATGCGGTTTAGTGATGCTACTTTGTGTCTCAAATGTATGAGACCACACAATGTTATTGTTGTTATTATTATTATTATTGATATTATTATTATTATTATTATGCATTTCTCAGGGCTCAGTCGATCTTACCGTATTGTGACACCGTACGCCCAAGGAGTGGTGGTATGAAGACGTGCTCGCTGGAACGAAAGGCCATCAATTTCTGCAACATGAAGAAACACAACCAAGAACTCGATACCGAGTACCAGGTGGGTTGTACTAACGTGAAATTAGTACCGAATACCAGGTGGGTCGCGCTGAAGCTGGGTGTTCACAACATTCCACCACTGTCTAGTGTCTAGTCAGATAAATACGTACGTAGTTATCTGACCAATCAACTCATATCTGAAATTAAAATGTAAAATTCATGTTAGGGACACGCACGCACGCACGCACGCACGCACGCACGCACGCACGCACGCACGCACGCACAAACACACAAACACACACACACACACACACACACACACACACACACACACACACACACACACACACACACACACACACACACACACACACACACACACACACACACACACACACACACACACACATTAATGAACATTCATATGTTTTGATATTCATCAACTGACAGGACCTTGAACAAGGCATAGACAATGTAGCTGTAATGTAAAATCAGTCGCCGAGACCGTTAGTTGTCTGTTTGGGGGCGTATGACATTAGCAGTTTTTAATAATGTAAAAATAAACCTGCTACGTTAATCATATTACAATTTTACCCAGTCAGTTGTTTCCTAAAACGGTGTAGAAACAGAAACATCACAAAAGGGATTAATGTAGCAATATACATTGTATCAAGATTGTTTCCAAAAATCAAACGGATTATTTAAAGACAGGGTTATCGAATACACGAGGCATGACATTATCTATGTTTTAACACATGTGAAATGTATTCTTTGCTGGGAAAGTGCAACCATGTTTACTGGTTAATTAGTTTGGAATTTCGTATAATGAAAAGGGCCAACTATTCTTAATTTTCGATCGTAGTTATACTGCCTGTTTTGAATGGTATTGTGGTAGTGTATTTACCGCCATCAATTGCATATATAACGGGCATTTGATATGCCAATAAATTTGGTGAAACACGTCATACGACACGTTCAAAGGTGACGATTTGTTGGTCGGTGTCTAATTGCAGTAGAGCAGTCGCTATATATATATATATATATATATATATATATATATATATATATATATATATATATATATATATATATATATATATATATATATATATCGGAACACTAGCATGTTTTATTTCATCAACAAATCGTATATTTTCGAAAATATTAAGAGATATTCGCACATCTTGTATGGATACTATTATTAACCAGCCGATATATTATCAATACTAATCAATCGATGAGTTGCAAAGTAGTTAGCCAATTACAATCTTTATTTTTGTTTCTTGGAACGTCGCAGTACTTCAACAACCTGGCGGGCGTGCCTGCAGCTGATATTGGTTTCTATGGAGGACAAACCTTTTTTGCTGACTACTGCCCGTTTACGATGGTAGGTGGAACGTCATACCCAATTCAACGAAATTAAATACATTTATTACGGAATCTTTAAGGTTTTTATTAAAGGGATGTTAGGCACAACGTGAGTAGTTTCTACTGAACTAGTCCTACATATATATTGGCTGGACAGCAAACTTAATTTTTCAGCTGATCAAATTTAGACAAGTTATGTTCACACAAAAACGAAGTAAGTAATATATCATTTAGCCATGCGACGATGTGCAAGATTCACGTAGTGGAAATAATGGAATAATTAAATATACATATCAGAATACTTTTCTTGTTTTGATAAAAATAAAGGAATAAAAACGTACTGCAAATATGAATAAAAGAATAAAGGAATATAAATATACTTTAAGGGATGGGACAAAATAATGGAATTTTAAAGAATTTCCTTAAAATGTAGGAATGGTATGACCACTGTTACCATCCACTTTGGACACGACAGCTCATACAACCATCCAGCCGCATTGCTTCTAGACATAGCTTGTCGTGAAGACAAGATGTACCGTGTTTATGTATGTTATGTATCATTGGACGGACACTCTGGTTCAAAACAATGTACAGGGAAAGTGCATGCTTGTGCGGGCGGGCTTATAAGCGTGCATGCGTGCGTGAGTTCGTGAATGAGGGACTGTGTGACTGTGTGACTGTGTGTGCGTGCGTGCGTGCGTGCGTGCGTGCGTGCGTGCGTGTGTTTTGAGTCAAGCTGCGCAACAATTTGCAGACCGTTGCATACCGATTGGCTAGTGGAGTAACCACGAGTACTCAATGCTTCGTCCCGGGAAACGCACCGGGTAAGTTCGCAAATCCGACTTTTACATGTCACATTTACAAATTGATGCGCAGACTATGCGTATTTAATAAACATCGTATTCGGGTAATGGCGTGTAAATTTTCTATGCACACCACAGAACAATTTTCACAAACAACGTCTCCAAATTGGTATCAGTATTAATCGCAGCAGGTGTTTCTATGGATGGCTTAAATAGTTGATACAGTTTAGTTATTAACACAACAATTATTTGGCAATTGTACTTATAATAAAAAATAGTAACATAAACCAGCAATGCCACGATACTATAAAATGTGACTATACGCTTGCATCCTCAGCTTCGAATCTAAACTATTACATGGAGGTCTATGATCCAAACTCGAGGTGCCTGTTACACGACAGTACATGGGCGGTTGTCTTCTCACCCACAAGTAGGCAGGAGTTGACGGGTGGCGGCGCCGGCTGCTATAATGTGGGTACCTTCGCAATTTTGCTCTACGCTACCAACCGATCTTATAATTGTCGTGACAGAGGAATACATAGAAAAAAATATAACACATATTTTCAATATCACAATAACTTACTATCATGGTGATATATAGCCACGTGTGGCTAGTGTTCCCTCTACAATACATAAACACAATATTTTATTCCATTGGTTTCGTGTGTGAGGGAGAGAAAACAACAGCAAAACAGCGTACATGAAAAAACGTCATTGCAATTAGAATATAATAGAACAGCATAGTGTGTGCGTGCGTGCGTGCGTGCGTGCGTGGGTGCGTGCGTGCGTGCGTGCAAATTGCCCGCATTAAAGACCTGCTCTGTACATATGAGATTTTTGTCTGAATCTTCAATTTTAATATATATATATATATATATATATATATATATATATATATATATATATATATATATATATATATATATATATATATATATATATATATATATATATATATATATATACGCCCACCCCGTATTTGTACATGAGAGCCAGCCTGCCAACCGTTGCTTTTCAATGCTATCATTCAGATATTTATCTGACCGGCTTGAAAGCACGCATAGAACGATAATGAGGCAACCACGTGGCGTCGATATTTTGTCATAGTAATTTTTGTGTTCCGCCATGTTGTTGATCGTGGCATCGTCTGCCGTCAATTTAAACCTTTTTTGTTTATTTCAATTGCATTTTGCTAGTACGATCATATTGCTAAGCACATTTTTTGTGAAAGAGCTTGCAGTATTTGGGGTGTTGGCTTTATATAATTTTGAATTGAAACAAAAATAATGCAGTCACAATTCACATTTTATTTAACACAGTTGACAGCCATCTGGAAATTTTTTTTTTATTTCACCCATGTTAACAGAAATGTGCACTATAATGAAGACTATCCATCACATTTGGATAACAGTGTTAGTGGGACAAAACTAACACACATTTACTTATCTGGGATGATGGTACTGACATTGGAAGTTTTAAAGCTTGGTGATGTTGACGTTTATTTTTCATCGACATTCAAAAACAAAATTGCTTCATGATTTGCAAATCAAATAATTATAACACAGCGATTTTTAACAGCATATTTCATTCACAAATTCAACGTTTGTTGGGATATCCTCATTTTATTGCAAGCAACGCGAGACATAACGCACAATAATTATTGACGACCATCTTAAGTTAACCACCCACCCTCCCGATGTATTTGTACTTCTGTGTCGATACGCTTACTAAACATTGCATATTACGTGTCAACATGTCTAGATATCGAATTGATCTGAATGTTGTATCGGGGGTTTATTCCCCCACTTTTGTGTATATCATTGTAAATACTCTAGCTAACACTATATACATATAATTATGTATGCTTGTTTGCACATAGGTATTTTTTCCCGCTTTGTATGCTGTCGCTTTGTTTAAGAGCAGCAAGGGTTTTTTGGTAAAGACTGTCTTCGGCAGTTGCTAGCTATAGTAGAAAATATCACTAATGTTAAATCTTATCTGGTATTGTTTACTAATTGGTCATACACACCAGCTTAATACCAGGCTGTGCACAATTTGTGGCAGACTTAGTCACTATTATTGTGTGCACAGCGGTAATCCTTGTTGGGTATGAATAAAATTGGATTGCCCGTTACCAACCTACCAAGTAGTTGGTGTATTTATACAAACAGAGAAAGGTCTGCACAAGCGTGTCCCCATTTCATTGTAAACACAAATACACCGGGAGTCGACGGGGTATCGAGCTGCGGAAAACACACGAAAAACCATTTGTCAAAAAATGTTGCACGTATGAAACTTCGAACTGCCCGTATGAGCTGAACCTTAAATAAAACCCTGGCTATGTACAAAATGCTACCGGTTGAAACAGATACATATACACGTAGAAACTCATCTTGGCGAGTCCCGTATTTACGACTGTCATCATCTCTCTGAACATACCTTCCATGATTGAAGGTAACACGGGTGTTTCCGACTAGAACCCCGTTCAGACCGGGATGTTGGTCAGAACTAACTCCTACTTCCTGATGCGTTCACAAGCAACGTTGATAGTTAAATTTGAATTATTCCTTTTTCACTAATGATTTTAATATAATCTCCCCCCGTCCAAGTTGTTGAAATTGTGTCAAACGTGGAAAAAACATATTTATATACGTATGTTTACACGCAAAAAAGTACATCAGATTAATTAGTACGGACCAGGTATGTGTGAACTACTTTTTATTGAAAGGGTAACTGCATTCTGCATACACGTTTGGTCACAACAAGAATAGGCGTATATTGCGCATTGCAACACTTAATTCTGACTTCAAAACAATATTACAAGTATTTGCTATACTTAAAAAGTGTTGCAATTTATTTTTAATTTTTTTTAATTTGAAATACAATGTTGCAGGTATTTGTAATACTTTCAAAAGTAATGCTGTGTTTGGTTTATTTATCCAACAGTTTGAACAATCGCTTATGCTTTGTTCCCCTAAGAATCCACAATGCCATAAAAGCATACTTCATCTCATTGCAATTAAACAAGTTTGTAATATATAACATAACAACTGTACTAAGCCATTTTTGTAGAGGTAAGTGCAGTGACTTTTCGGGGACTGGTCACCACAGACATAAGCAAACTCCTACGAGACACTCTATTATCTAATGCCGTGGTAACATGACGATGTTTTCCCCAAGATCACCTGTTCCGGAGCAGAGACAACTGGCTTTACGGTGGATGTCGGGGGCACGATGTATCGGTGCAGCCGGACAGGAGATATAATTGACGTCCGTGGGCAGGTTGTGGGTTTGCCGATACAGGGCACCGTGGTGTGCCCGTCATATCAAGACGTGTGCTCGGTGAGTGACGGGCACAAATAGGTCTTGTATGCCTCTATATGGGTCATTCCATAATTGCGGTACACATTCAGGATATTTCTGTCCCAGTTATGTAGGTTCATCTCAACACACATTCTTTTAACGAATTATTGAACATTTCTCAAGATAGTTAATTGTCAATGTCATTGATCATGCAATTATTTTTTCATACCAAGGTTTTATTTAGCTGTATAGACTTTCGCCAATCTTGCCAAAATAAACTCAGTACTAATATTATAATATTAATATTATAATATTAATACTTAGTAATAACGATGACGTATTGGTATCATGGTATCATGACGTCATCTTAGAGCTTAGTTGTGTGAAATTTCCATCTGGGACCTATCCATCATGGTCCTTAAAAAGGTGACGGATAATAAGAAGAACGAACGCACGCAGGCACACAGGCACGCACGCATGCATGCACGCATGCACGCAGGCATGCACGCACGCACGCACGCTAGCACGCATGCACGCACTCACGCATGCACGCACGCACACACACACAAACAAGCAAGCAAACACACACGTGTCACACACGCACTCGCCGTAGTCTGCCCACATGAATCTGATATAAGTAGTAATGATTCCCATAAGTAATATATAAAAATTCAGAAAACATGTTCACGTGTTTAAAAGAATGCAACTCTATTAGTCATCGTGTAGACATTCTCCCGACCCGTTGTGTTGCAGCCGCTGAAGGGTCCGACATACTCGACCGACGTCGAGTGGGACGGGCCGCCAGGTAAGGCCACGGAAACGATCCCTAAAAACTGACTAGTATGACGGACAGCCATAAGTGGAGGGGAATGTTGTGACTGGTAACACCAATGACACTGCACCCCTCTCTAGAGGGCACTGCGAGAATATAAACGACGTGCCCAAAGACGACGATCCCACTTCTGACACCGTCCCGAAGTCTCGCTGTGAGGTCATCGGTCGTCTGGCACCTCGTGTATATTTTCGCAGCGCCCTCTGGTGAGGGGTATGGTGTTGCCATAGCCAGCCTCCACACTAGGAATATGTCGTTGATGCAAACACAACTAGAGTGCACTCGAGGGAAACGATTACTTACGCCACGATTGTGTTGAAATTTGTATTTAGTTGCTGCATTTAACCTGTTACAGGATTAACACCGGGGGTGGGGTTGGTACAATCTGTTTGGGGGGGGGTACCGAATGCGTGAAAGACGAATATCGAGACGCGTGGTATTGCCTATGGAGGTAACCGCCATGTATATGTGGCTTAATACATTTATTCAACTATGTTTGAGCGCAAACGTTCACAGATTGTTGTCGTCGACGGTATACATACAAACATACATACAAACATACATACAAACATACATACAAACATACATACAATAAAAATACAGCAATAACTAACTAGAGTATACTGGGTAGACATAAATAAAAAAATTATAGGTTATACGTAAGCAAGTTTAATAAGATGTACATAAATACTTTGTCACATCGTAAGGCGCGCTATAGCGAAGAGATACTCTAAGCGGCTAATCTGATGGATTATGGCTGATTTTGAGGTGGTCACTTTTTGTGGGGGCCTGGTACCAGTGTGCCAATGGTGCCGTGCTTAATCCTGGTACGAGTGTACCAATGGTACTGTGGTTAATCCTGCTACAAGTGTACCATTGTTGCCGTGGTTAATCTTGGTACAAGTGTACCAATTTTGACGCGGTTAGTTTTGGTACGAATGTCCCAATCGTACCGTGGTTAGTCCTGGTACGAGTGTACCAATGGTTCCTTGGTAAATCCTGGTACGAGTGTACCAATGGTACCGTGGTTAATCTTGGAACGAGTGTACCAATGGTACCGTGGTTAATCCTGGTACGAGTGTTCCAACAGTACAGTGGTTAATCCTGTGACTAGATGATTCCTAAGTTAGCGGGTCGCGCAACTTTTCCGGTTACCGTTTCTCAACGCTTCCATAAAATTATTTAGATTTTAGCTTAGCACTTAACTGTTAACTTATAGTCTACCTGGTCTACGCTGTTGACGGTGTCAACATATTCATTACAGCAATGCGGTTTCAAAGTGTAATACAATTCTCGTGTTGGTTAGAAGAAATATAACATATAAAGCAAAATAACTAATTGTACCTGTGTATCTACAAAGCAACATTAGGCGTTATGTAGAATACTTCATGAAAGCTTTGAGACAATATCGTACGAAGGACATAAAGGAACACAAAGTATAGCAACAGAGCTGATTCCAGAAATGAGAGAGATATAAAAAACGCCTAAATATGGTTTGTCAATATTGGACACAAGAAGATTAGGAGGAGACCAAATATATTTTTAATATTGAATGATTATGAAAATATTGATATAAGTATTAATGTTCTTTTCAAACTAAGGGAAAATAGAACACATTTAACGCAAGCGAACTAGGCGCTGCTTTCAGGGTCGTTCGTAGGCGCAGTAGTATTGTGGTTAGAACTTAAGACTCTTAATCGAGAGTCCCGGGCTTCGGATCCTCTTCCTGCCGTCTTGAAGCTTGGGCAATTTCGTTCACACCACGTTGCCTGAATCCATTAAACTGCACAAATGAGTACCTGGCTATAGACAGTGGTGGATATATGTGAAGGAATATTATTTGCGCTGTAATTGCTGCTGTGGCTGAATGCTTCACAGAGAAGTCGGGTTGGTGTTTGGAATGAATAGGTCTGCGAAGAGGTGAAGTGTAGAGCTCTTAGAGAACTTACGTTGTATCTTCTTGCAGTTCCCAACTGTGTAAGTGTTGTGTGCCAAAACGGAGGTATATGTCGTGACGTCGTCCACGGCGCCATATGCATTTGCACGGGCGGCTACACAGGAGTGCTCTGTGATGTGGCGCCGACAACACAACCAAGGCCAACGACAACAACAACTACAACAACGACAACAACGACAACAACGACGACAACGACGACGACAACACCCAGGCCGACGACAGCAACACGCAGGCCGGCAACAGCAGCACGCAGGCTAGCAACGACATCCAGACCGACAATAACAACAATCACGACAACACGCAGGCCGGCAACAACATCACGCAGGCCGACAACAGAAATAACACGCAGGTCGACAACAATATGGAGCCCGACAACAACACAAACGAAAGAACAAAAAACAGGTTTGTGTGTGTATTTATTTACCGGTTTTTGTCATGATTTTTTTGCTGTTTTGCATATATATATATATATATATATATATATATATATATATATATATATATATATATATATATATATATATATATATATATATAGGTCTTTAACAATTCGGAAATACCCAAATGTTAGTAGTTTTTTACATTTGGGAACAACACCATTTTACATTACATATAAATTAAGAAAATTATTCTTAATTTCATTCAACATCAAATACTCTATCTAATTAAATTAGCTTGTCACCCGTGGAGAAACGAGTACTTTGTTCAAACCTTTCAAACCCTCGGTTCTTGTCGTTTTAGCTTTTAGGTACGCCTGTGTGATCGCACTTTCGTGACTCCAAATAATGTCGATAGTTTTGTTTGTGCCGCTTTCAGGCTGTCCTGACTTAGGTTCTTCCATTGACTTCGGCCGTGTGACCCCAGCCTTTCTAGATCTCGCTGGCTTCGAACACGCTTGTAGACTTCTTGTAGATCTTTGTCGAGGGCTGATTGTAATGTTGTTCGTGGTCGCTCTCGTCAGCCCGCCACGTCAGCGGGTGTAAAATACTGATCAATGGACAGCTGGAACATACACTAAACGCTTGTTGTTACACACGCATGCCTCTATGTACTACATATTACATCTATGCTGCTTTTAATAGCTCACTTTTAAACAAGTGTGTTGCTCCGTTTATTGTTGGATCATGTTGATTCTAATACTCGGGCTACAGTGAAAAATAATTGTGTACATGTTTCTGATTCAAGAAACATTTTCAAATGGCGCTGTGCTGTTTGCAAATTAGTTTTCAAAATGCGTTCGTGTTGAATTGGGCCTTCCAGAAGACTGCCCAGTGCACTTGGTGAACTGTGTGTCGTCGTGCGAAGGGATGGCGAACGATCAGTACCAGTCTTGTCTCAGCTGTTACTCGTACGTCTCATGCTACGATGGAATGATGGATGACAGCAAGCAGTGTCAAGAAGGTCTGATCTGGGACGACAACAACAAATGGTGCGATTTGACATCAACTACGTGCATTCCATGCACAGGTGAGTTGACCGCGGGGTCGCCACATGGTACTTGGCGATTACTTAATTCCATTGATGCATACTGTTGATCTGAAGCCTGCTATAGCCAGACAATATCAGAACACCCGTACACACACACGCACGCACGCACGCACGCACGCACGCACGCACGCACGCACGCACGCACGCACGCACGAACGCACGCACACACACACACGCACACGCACACGCACACACGCCCGTCCACCCACAGTCCAGATTGAATATTCGTTAGGCGGAAGAGGCAAATGTCAGATGACGACGTGCTCGTATTTCACCCATCTATCTACACTAGACATTAGTTTATTGTGGCGCAGGCTCTCGTGGTCAAAAAATGGAGCAACACTACATCATTCGGACACATTTCGGCTCAAAGCAGAATTGGTAAAAGTTTATCTTTTCATCTCTTTATCCATTTATCAATTATTTTCATCATGGAATAATCTTACTAGTTTTGTTGGTTGATCTTAAATTTATATGTGCGGACTATTTGTTTTAATTGAAACTGTAATAATAAACTATTTTAGGATAAGATAGCATCGTCATAAAATAGTAAGGACTTTCTACTTAGGTATAACATAATGATGATTTTAACCAATAAAATCTAAGGGAAAGGCTGTTCCACTATGTCCCGAAAACACACTTCTCACAAAAGTGCTATCAATTCACACACAGGTGAACGTTTCTCCCAAATCACATCATGATTTTCAACGCTACTCTGGTTGTAGCGTTGAAAATTATTATCTTCATTATCTTTTGCTACCGTATAACATCCTTTTTTGCGATAAAAAAAATCAAAGCTTAAACATTTTATTTCTTTCTGCAATTTTACAAATGTGTTGATTCGTAATGGTCACCAACTCACCCAATGCAGGATCTTACGGTCTACATGTTTGTGTACCATTGCACCGGTAGATGACTCCATATCGTAGCCTAATTAAAGCAAGTTTCACTTTGTCTCGGGTATTCGCTTTGCCCCGGTGGTTAACTGCCCGATACGTTTGCTGAGAGGTATTTGTAGGAGGAATCCATTGGTGTTACCTACCTTAATAACATTGGAGTTTATTTAACGATTTTATGCTACTTGGAACACTGGCTGGCAGAAGAATGACCATTTTAGAGTGTACGCAGAATGCGTATTGTAATCAACACACACTTCCCCAACAGTGGCGCCACCCAGCTTATCACCACTGCCACACCTTGATTATAAATTCAAAATGGACAGTTACGGAGTGATATGATCAAGCGGTTGGCTTGGCAACGCGATTGTTGTTTACGAGTTACGCAGTTGCAACTTTGCACTTGACTGTTAGACACGTTTCAAACACAAACAATATCCACAATTGTACGTCATTAAATGTTACCAAAATTAGGAGTGTACCAAATGAAATAAATATGTGCAGAATTTGCACATCAAATGTAAGTTGTGGCAGTAGTGAAATAGTTAGTGGCGCCACTGGTGGCGAGTTTGTAATCAACATTGCTCAGAAGGTCTAAGTCCACTGGTTACCTGTTCTCACAGAAGGTGGCGTCGCTGCACCGTCCACATCAACAACATCAACAACAACTGCGCCTTGGACGTCAACAACGGAAAGCAGTGTAACGAGTCCAAAAGGGATTGGACTGGATCTCAGTCGGGTGGGCAGTCGAGGACCGGTCGTGCTTCCTCGGACTGTATTCGTAATATCAGCAGTTATATTTCATGCGTGTGTCATTTAAAGGCTCACATTCCGTTTGTTTTATTACAAAATCATGTAATGTAGAATAAACTCTATTCTAAGAGCTTGGCCACCCAAATGTGTCTTTAATGAACCACAATGTATATATCATTTTAATGTTTTCGTGTTGAATGGGGGCAGCCTAATAGGCGGGCAACGGTGGACCTTTATAGCCATGTCGTTCACATTTTAGTTATTTATTATTCTCAATTGTGCCTGCGGTGTGGAAATATACTTATTTTGTTAATATATGTTTGTATTTCTTTGAGATTGTAGCTACACGGCTCATCTGAGTGCTAACTACAGTGTAGACAGGTTGATATTCGTAACCACACATCGGTCAAATAAAATGTTCAATGTGGCTCAATAATATACATTTGTGCGGTCAGGACTTTATAATAAATTATAATTTATGCTATATAACATGAGTTGGCGATAAAAACGATTGGACTTTGAAATTTTAGCCAATGTGGTATATTCGATTACATCACTTTCTAAGTCTGTATGCACAATCATGCATCCATACTGTCGAGATAATAAACAAAACAAAACAACTATATTTCCACACCGTAGGCACAAACAAATGCGTTGTTATTAAACTGATTAGAAAACGAATACTACAATACAATATACAATACAATAATAATATACCGGTCATTCTTAAAAATAGGGAACATCGCATATTCTCAGATGTTTTTTTTCATATAATTAATTTTTTTCTTTATTTCGACATGATGATAATGACATACATATTTGCTAGTTAAAGTGAAGAGGTGCCCACATAGGAGTAGATAAACAAACTAAATATGATCGATTTCACACCTATGTCCATGTTGAAACAGCAACAATTTTCCATGTCGTCACAGTCACAGAATTCTGCGAAACAAGTGGCAAATCATACGCTCGTTGAAATACAACTTAGTTAGCATAATTAGTCATGTGTACTTAAACGGATGCGAACATATTTATTGTGATGTATTAAAAAATTATTATGCTTAATTAATTTCCGGACAAAATTGTACAGGCAGAATCATAACATTGACATATTACAGACACTTTCAATTGTCTTTGAAAACTAAGTTCAGCAATATCACTCATGAAAAACACGTGCCATGATTAAATTACATGTAAACATCATATACCACTCCTATATATTCATACTGATTTGTTAACATTAATGTAATATAACTATGCATAGTGCGTGACGACATGGAATGTGCTGTGACGACATAAGACCCAATAATGAAACAGTAATCCCGTGTAAAGACAGTCTACTTACATAATAAATGTCATGCTGTATGCCACCGATTAGCAAAAGGGCATAGTTACTATGGGAACATGCACCTTGATTATCAAAGATAACACCATGGTCGGTGTGGTTGAACTCGCAATCTAAGCTGCCAGCTTCTCGCAAATAGCAGATTATATATGGACATCCACTTGCATGTGGCGCGCCGTAACAGCAGCGAGGGTGGTATCACTGCGAGTATATTGTCCTTGTCATATCAACATATGTCTTGATCATGAGGCCAGAAGAATCGATTGTTTCCTAATCGATGCATGCACCGCCCCTCGACATCACCTGCGTCATATGTCAACACGACACCGGGATATACATGCCCCTCGTAGTTGACGACGACACACTTATTAGTATTGTCTTCAGTCAGTTCAGGCAGATCAGCAACCTTTTGATTATGGTACACCAATGGAACACAGTGATTCGGAGCGAAGTAGTTCGCATCTGTTTGTGCACATATTGACGTCCACATTATATGTACCCTCTGTTCGCATAGCTTCTCTCTCGGCATAACCGACCGGTGCAGGTGTTTCCTGATATCTGCGTTACCTCTCTGTGAATAGATGGACACCAGTTCAGCACCAAAGATGCTGGGTATCGCATGTACTAGTCAGATGCCCATGAATTCACCTCGTCTGGTTATGTCGATGTTCTCCCCGTGGTAAATATCCCGCAATGGTCACTGGCGTTAGTTTCACGTTGGCTGACGGGTCGTACCGGTCGCTGTACATCGCATAGCTTATTGGTAATCTCTCTGCAGCCTTGTCGTCGAACTCGCCCCCTTGTCGTCGAACTCGCCCCCTTGTCGTCGAACTCGCCACCTTGTCGCAGGAATGAGCCGTTGAGATAATAGTATTCATTCAGCACCAACTCAATAATTAACCTTGCCCGGATTTCATCCGCGAAGTTTTCATGACCAAAGGCGAGGACGCTTCCACGGCGAGGCAAACAGTTTCCATCTGCAGACACAGGGGTGAGACATGATGTATTCTCACTCACATCACTTGGAATCAACTTCGATGCTTTAGCGCGTCGCTGGAGAGAAGAGTCGTTCGTGAGCAAATGGATATCGCATGCGGACTCTTACCAAACCTCACACATACACCACGCAACTGGACATACGAACCTCATGCATACAATTTACTCAGAACATTGGATTAGTACGATTGGCGATCATCCACAGGTTCGCCCAACTGTTGATTGTCGATTTCGACCATATCACCTTTCACCCAAAGGGACACATCAATAGCATTTTCCAAATGAGCGACACACTTAGAATAGCACATGCACATCGATGGTTTTGAACAATTACAGCTTAGCACTTTGTAATGGACTGGATAAACCAGTTTGCACTTTAGCAGTTTCTCAGTAGCTGAAGACACCTCCTCAGCCGGAACAAGGTGTAGCGCTATGACCGTCGATACGTCCTCTAACAGAGACGACGCGTTCTCGGTGTCCTTTCCATGAAGTACAGCCGCGTCTGCAAGTCGATTCACGGTTGCCCCGACACCATCTGGGATCTCTTTACCGTGACTAAACTCATGGAAGTTCGACGTCGCTGCAATAAGAAAATGTGCAATGTTTAGGCTTGACATCACCCAGTGATATTACTTAGACATGTGTTACAGTACGAATACATACACGCGCGAATATACACCATACGGCGTGATGTACTGAAACCAGAAAATGCAACAGACTACCGTTTGTATAAGTGATCATCCGTAAAGACTGAAGATACCATGACAGTACGCATACATATGTTCATATTTTTTTATATACATGATATACATGACCTATATACATGAAATGTACTAGCCATAGTGCAAATCTATGCGATCAATCATAGTATCCTGTCTCGCATGCCCTATATCTTACAACGAGAAAATGCGAACTGCAGAGGAATGTTGGCGAAAAGGGCGTAGTTGCCTTTTTGTTTGTACCGGGACGTCGGTCCATCACTGAAGAAGTGGATTGTCGTCGCTGCAGGGTGATCTCTCCGTCATGATCAGCCGTAGATGACACCATACCGCAGCGGAACAGTGGTATGCATTATCTGAGAGCGTGCAGAACGTCTTTTCTACATCCTTGCTCATGTAGTGCATCCCCGTATGTAGCGTGATTTGTCGATGTGCCACCAAAGTGCACCGCCTGCACTTCTTTCGCGGACTAGCCAAGATAATTCTCGGCGCAGTCAATATGCACCGCCTGCACTTCTTTCGCGGACTAGCCAAGATAATTCTCGGCGCAGTCAATATGCACCATGCATTCATTATCTTGGACGTTACTCCTCATGTAGGCTTGTTGATGCTTCATGTTAAAATGGTGACGCTTGAATCTTGGCATTAGCGTGTTGGCAGCCCCAACAAATTCACCTATCGTGTCGTTGTGTGTCGCCGTCGACGATGCAGCCCTGTCAACATTATGATTGATTTGTATTGATGGATCGCTGCATGTAGCACATTCATCGCACATGCAACTCTGATTAGATATGTCACACGCCACCTTATCAAGAACAGCCGTTGATCGTTGCGTGGGAATCACTTTAAGTTCATTGAACTTAGCGAGCAGTAGAGCGATGTTCTCGTGTAAGGCACAAACAGGTGTCCCGATCGCTTTCAGTTAGCGAGACGACCCAAAAAGTCGCATCCGACAGAATGACAGATAGCTGACGGTGCACATCGGTTGTATGTCTCTGAAGCGGGCTTGCAGATTCTGCAAGGTATCACACAGTATCCTCTTCAACTTTTTTGTGTGACTGTGTCTTTTTCTCCGGGAGCATGCGAGAGACCTCATCCGAAATGAAGAACTCTCGCACCAAACGTTTGCGTCGCAATATCCTTCTTGTCGCATGCTTGTGACCCCGTGATGTAGGTGGCGACGTGGACGCTCGCAGACGTTTAGAAGATATGCCGAGTGCATCCTTCACCATACCAACTGCGCAGTAACGAGTCAAGAGCTTAATGGCGCAGAGGCTAACATAAGCGTTCTTCTTGCGATTGGTCGGCGCCTCTTTGTATCGTCGCCGGATGTTTGCCATCACCACCGCCTGCAAGATGAGGCGCTTCTTCTTACGGTTGTTGTTGGACGACAACGTTCTTCCTTGAGTGAAGCACCGAGACCAGTGCATCCGATACAACTGCGAGCGATTACGCTCGCATCTCAATTTGTTTTCAAGAGAATTGATCGTCTGCGTGTACATTCGCGATTGGCGCCTACGTGCATTGCGTCCGGTCATCGCTTTCTTATTTCGAACAGGAGTCGAAGTTGCATCGTCGGTATCACCATCACAAGTCGCTCGTTCTGATCTTTCCGTGGCTTTGTATTCTCTTCATTTCTTTTGCGTCGGCGTCTTAGTTCTAGTGGCGTCATGTCACCGGCCAACTGTGTAATGCCGTTCGCTTTTCTCAACGCATGTCGTTCTTGTCTCTTATTTTTTTCTGTCATACGTCATGCTGGATCAGCTTTTAATTTCTCTCGCCGTTTTCGTTGTTTTTCCGCGTTTATTGATATAAAGGCAAGGCGTAACATACATTTAGGCCCTATTTCTATTATATATGTATATCTTAAATTTGGTAAGTAAGTAATATGTTTTATTATTATTGATCGATATATCCATTATTATATCATCACCAAAATATCACACGTGACGACATGGGACGACATGGAACATTCCATGGAACATTCCATGTCGTCACTAAACCGGTGGTGACGACATGGAACGTGACATGGAAAATGTTACTCGAGAAAGCGTCTTAAGCGAATCTAACCTTTATTAACGCCTGAGTGCATCTTTAAAAACTGCTACACACCCGCACTGTCGCATAAAGTGTTAATATATCTTAATATATCTTAATAAAGTATTACATTTTATTGCCATGACGACGTGGAAAAGTAAGGAGAACCATAGTAAAACTTACGTCGTCGAGGTGCAACGTAGAATCGTGAGCGCGTGTCGGCAGTTCTTTTAGTGTCGCCATCTACTGACGTATTTATCGGGTATTTGTACACGACAAGCATTTCGCAAAAAAGTGATTCTCCATGAAATTGACGACATGGAAAAATATCAGAACACATATTTAAACGTTAGATGATGCTTCCACAATTGACTTGCAGGGCTGGTGTTAGCGTGTATCTGAAGGTTATGGTGTTGTTATCAGCGACATGCGGAATTATTTTTTATTCCTGCCTAATCACAAAGTCACTTGTACTAAGCGTCATCTGGAAAATAACAGGATAAATCGGCAGGTCGGCAATTTTTGTCATGCCTAATTAACTAACATATTTGATTTGGTTTATCTGGCTATCGTTTGATAAGTTGAGTTATAAGACACATGATGTAGATCAAACGGATTTTGAAAATGTCCGATATGAATTATAGTCAATAGATTGGCAATAACAAAGATACTCCCCATTTTTATAATGACCGATACAATACAATATAGTACAAGTGTCTACAATGACATAGTACAATGGAAATTGGATAATCCTAATTTTTATTTAATAAACAATTAAATATGTCTGCACATGCATTTGATTAGCATACCGGTTAGAAGGCCGGACTCTCAATCGAGAGAACCCGGTTTCAAATCCCACTGCGGTCGCTTCGAACCTTTGGCAAGTTTGATCACCCCACGTTGCCACAGTTCACTCAGCTGTATAAATGAGTACCTGGCAATACAGACAGTGGTGGATATGTGAACGAATAGCCTTCGCGCAGCAATTGCAGCGTGGCTGAATACTTCCCAAAGAAGTTGATATGGCTTTGGAATGAACAGGTCTGCCAGGGGGTGAAGTGTAAAGCGCTTTGAGCAGTCCTATGGACCGGATACCGCGCTATATAAGAACATACCTTTATTATACACACCCACACGCTCGCACACACATATTCTAATTCTTCTGATTTCATTTTTGTTTCAACAACCCTGGTCAGTAAATAATACCGTTTTGGCAAATAAAATAAAACACTCCTGGCTTTTGGACTATGTAAACACTGTAATTTTATCATCGGCTGTCCCTCGGATAAAACGAATGACGACGTATCCCAAAGTCCGATCGTGGTTCGTAGGTAACTCGGTTGAACGATTCTTGATTTGCAGATCCTAGGACAGTGGCACCACTCACAATTCCGCCACTTCCAAAACCTACATTTCATGTTCAGATTCTGCACATCTTTATTAATTTTCATTTGGTAATAAATGAATCTTTTGTCAATCAATCTCTCAGTTTCAATTGCATGCAATTGTGGATAGTGTTTTTTTTCTTTAATTTTTTTTTAGAATCACAAGAACGTTCGTTTGAACAAGATTGCCATCCATGGCAAAGGCCCAGATTTCAAGAAGAGATAAAAGCCATTGGCTTGTCGAGAGTCAACAATTTTTTTTATCTATGTATAATCCGTCCCCCTGTGTCAACCTTGTTTTTAAACATATTCACGCTGCAAGCAGTTACACAATCTGTAGATAATTTGTTCCATTCATTTCTTGAGTGACAAAAAATATTTCTGATCTATTAGAACATCTCGCTTCTGTGGATATTAATATGGATGTGAGTGCCGTGGTTGACCAGTACGAGTATGCGGTCATATCAACTCAAATGAGAAGAGGTGGAGGAAAACGAAGCTCGATATCCATCGACAGATTTATGTAAAGCACCGAACAGCGGTCAACACCATGATCACTCGAGCTAAGCGGGCTCACTATGAATCAGTGTTGTCATCACTTGACCAGCGGACATGCTTTCGTGTGGTCAACACCCTGCTAAAGCCGCCGAGCACTAGTCGACCACAATCATCAAGCACTGAGAAACTGTGCAGTGACTTCGCTACTTACTTCGTTGAAAAAAAACACAAGGAAGCAAAGAGCAGATCCAGAAGAAGCTGATAAGTGATAAAGAATTTATGATTACGTCGTCGATGTTAGCAGCCAACCAGTACC
>OY759269.1:20723253-20778253 GCA_963662155.1 Lamellibrachia columna
TGTTAATATGTAAAATAACCGAAGTACAGCTATGATGCTAGCAGTATCGTCATCATTTAGATGTATTATTAATAATAATAATAAAAGTAAAAACTTAAGTATATATGCACACAGATATTACATATAGTTAATGGTTTCACTGATTCGACTTATTATGGAAGTACCGCTGTGGTGATATCATTTATATGTATCCAATGCAAGTAATAATAATAACAATTAATGACGCTATGATGCTAATGCTATCTCATCATTTAGATGTATCCAGTGTAAATAAAAGCAATAACAAATGACGCTATGATGCTACAGCTATCTCATCATTTAGACGTATCCAGTTTAAATAATAGCAATAACAAATGACGCTATGATGCTACAGCTATCTCATCATTTAGATGTATCCAGTGCAAATAATAATAATAATAATAAATGACGCTATAATGCTACCGCTGACACATCGTTTATCAGTAACATTTATTTTAAAGTAGGCAACACAACATTGCAATGGTGTTTACTGCAACCGACTCCCTACTTTTACAGGTGTATCTTCAAAACCATGGGAACTATGGATAAACAAATTATTTGTTTTCACTGCGTGAATGTTTTGACTCCAATACTACAGTACTGCTTACCATAACACGATTTAAACACTAAGTAAATAAAACACGCTTCTGCATCTTATTCTTATATAAAAGCATATAGTTCAACAATGAATCGTCAAAAGATCTGAGCATTGTTTTCACCCGATGTGTCCTTAGTGCGGCTGAGATTGATATGCCAAAATGGGGTTATTGAGCCACACCAGAACATGGACAAGAACATTTTGACCCACAAATGAAGGTCACATTCATATTGGTGTGTGTATAAATAAAAGCTTCATCAAAATCAATATATATAGTTTTTAGGGTTTCCTTTATTTTACGATTGTTCTTTTAAACATATTGTGATAGGTACGCATTTTGAAATAAATTATATTGTATTTTAGGTTTCTTAGTAATATCCTATGCTGTGTAAAAGCTGGTCAGTGAGTGGAGATAAATATCGCATTGTTTTCTATGAAAAAAATAACAAGAAAGAAAGAGAAAAGTTAACTAGGCTTTGGGTAAATAACATAAAGAGATGAAAAAAATAATACAAAAATGTGTTTGAACAACTTTGCTTAATCCGTATTAGTTTAGCAAACGCATCTGGTGTTATTTATAATGTTATGATACTTGTGCTATCGTCACCATTTAGAAGTATCAAGTGTAAAAAAAATTATATACATATATTATATACAATCAATGTTTCCACTGACTAGAATTGCATACCAAAACCAAAAACTGCAATGATTAACATAAGGATCAATGTGCGGATGTTAATATGTAAAATAACCGAAGTACAGCTATGAAGCTAGCGGTATCGTCATAATTTAGATGTATTATTAATAATACTAATAAAAGTAAAAACTGAAGTATATATGCGCACAGATATAACATATATTTAATGGTTTCACTGATTAGACTTATTACCTACCAAAGCAAAATTATTATTATTAGCATAAGTTTCAGAGAGCAATTGCTAATCCGTATAGTGAACAGCACAAAACAATACAATGGAAGTACCGCTATGGTGATATCATTTATATGTATCCAATGCAAGTAATAATAATAACAACAAATAAAGTTATGATGCTAATGCTATCTCATCATTTAGATGTATCAAGGGTAAATAATAACAATAACAAATGACGCTATGATGCTACCGCAATCTCATAATTTACAATGTATCCAGTGTATATAATAGCAATAACAAATGACGTTATGATGCTACAGCTATCTCATCATTTAGACGTATCCAGTGCAAATAATATCAATAACTAATGACGCTATGATGTTACAGCTATCTCATCGTTTAGATGTATCCAGTGCAAATAATAATAATAATAAATGACGCTATAGTGCTACCTAGATGTATCCAGTGTAAATAATAATAATAATAATGATAAATGACGCTATGATGCTACCGCTGTCTCATCATTTAGATGTATCCAGTGTAAACAATAATAATTAATAATAATAAATGACGCTATGATGCTACCGCTATCTCACCATTTAGATGTATCCAGTTTAAATAAAAACAATAATAAATATCGCTATGATGCTACCGCTATCTCATCATTTAGATGTATCCAGTGTAAATAATAGCAATAACAAATGACGCTATGATGCTACTGCTATTTCATCATTTAGACGTATCCAGTGCAAATAATATCAATAACTAATGACGCTATGACGCTACAGGTATCTCATCATTTAGATGTATCCAGAGCAAATAATAATAAAAAATGACGCTATAATGCTACTTCTATCACATCACTTAGATGTATCCAGTGTAAATAATAATAATAATAATAATAAATGACGCTATGACGCTACAACTATCTGATCATTTAGATGTATCCAGTGCAAATAATAATAATAATAATAAATGACGCTAAGAGGCTACCGCTGTCTCATCATTTAGATGTATCCAGTGTAAATAAAAATAATAAATAATAACAAATGACACAATAATGCTACAGCTATCTCATCAGTTAGATGTACCAAGTGTAAATAATAATAATAAAAAATGACGCTATGATTCTACAGCTATCTCATCATTTAGATGTAACCAGTGTAAATAATAATAATAATAAATAATAACAAATGAAATTATGGTGCTACCGCTATCTCCCCATTTAGATGTATCCAATGTAAGCAATAATAGCAATAAAAATAAATGACGCTATGATGCTACCGTTATCTCATCATTTAGATGTATCCAGTGTAAATAATAATAATAACAAATGAAGCTATTAAGCTACAGCTATCTCATCATTTAGATGTATCCAGTGTAAATACTAATACTAATAAATGACGCTATAACGCTACAGCTATCACATAATTTAGATGATTCCAGTGTAAATAATAATAATAATAATAATAGTAATAATAAATGACGCTATGACGCTACCGCTGTCTCATCATTTAGATGTATCCAGTGTAAACAATAATATTAACAAATGAAGCTATAATGCTACAGCCATCTGATCATTTAGATGTATCCAGTGCAAATAATAATAATAATAATAATAATAAATGACGGTATTATTCTACCGCTATCACATTATATAGATGTAAACAGTGTAAATAATAATAATAATAATAAT
Organism: Lamellibrachia columna; assembly: GCA_963662155.1. NCBI lineage: Eukaryota > Metazoa > Annelida > Polychaeta > Sabellida > Siboglinidae > Lamellibrachia > Lamellibrachia columna. The sequence continues at coordinate 20,726,438 of OY759269.1, forward strand.
AATAAATGACGCTATGACGCTACCGCTTTCTCATCATTTAGATGTATCCAGTGTAAACAATAATAATAACAAATGACGCTATGATGCTACAGCTATCTCATCATTTAGACGTGTCCAGTGCAAATAATATTAATGACTAATGACGCTATGATGCTACAGCTATATCATCATTTAGATGTATCCAGAACAAATAATAATAATAATAAATGACGCTATAATGCTACCTTTATCACATCATTTAGATGTATCCAGTGTAAATAATAATAATAATAAATGACGTTATGACGCTACCGCTGTCTCATCATTTAGATGTATCCAGTGTAAACAATAATAATAAATACTAATAAATGACGCTATGATGCTACCGCTATCTCATCATTTAGATGTATCCAGTGTAAATAATAATATTAACAAATGAAGCTATTATGCTACAGCCATCTGATCATTTAGATGTATACAGTGCAAATAATAATAATAATAACAAATGACGCTATAATGCTACCGCTATCACATAATTTAGAGGTATCCAGTGTAAATAATAATAATAATAATAATAAATGACGCTATGAGGCTACCGCTGTCTCATCATTTATATGTATCCAGTGTAAACAATAATAATAAATATTAATAAATGACGCTACGATGCTACCGCTATCTCATCATTTAGATGTATCCTGTTTAAATAAAAATAATAATAAATGTCGCTATGATGCTACAGCTATCTCATCATTTAGATGTATCTAGTGTAAATAATAAAAATAACAAATGACGCTATGATGCTACCGCTATCTCATCATTTAGATGTATTCAGTGTAAATAATAATAATAACAAATGAGGCTATAATGCTACCGCTATCTCTTCATTTCGATATATGCAGTTTAAATAATAATAATAATAATAACAAATGACGCTATGATTCTACAGCTATCTCATCTTTTAGATGTATTCAGTGTAAGTAATAATAATAATAAATAATAACAAATGACACTATGGTGCTACCGCTATCTCCTCATTTAGATTTATCCATTGTAAGCAATAATAACAATAATAATAAATGACGCTATGACGCTACCGCTATTTCATCATTTAGAGGGGTCCAGTGTAAATAATAATATTAACAAATGAAGCTATTATGCTCCAGCCATCTCATCATTTAGATGTATCCAGTGCAAATAAAAATAATAATAAATGACGCTATAATGCTACCGCTATCACATAATTTATATGTATACAGTGTAAATAATAATAATAATAATAATAATAAATGACGCTATGACGCTACCGCTTTCTCATAATTTAGATGTATCCAGTGTAAACAATAATATTAACAAATGAAGCTATTATGCTACAACCATATGATCATTTAGATGTATCCATTGCAAATAATAATAATAATAATAATAATAAATGACGCTATAATACTACCGCTATCACATAATTTAGAGGTATCCAGTGTAAATAATAATAATAATAATAATAATAATAAATGACGCTATGAGGCTACGGCTGTCTCTTCATTTAGATGTATCCAGTGTAAATAATAATAAAAAATAATAACAAATGACGCAATAATGCTACATCTATCTGATCAGTTAGATGTACCAAGTGTAAATAATAATAATAACAAATGACGCTATGATTCTACAGCTATCTCATCATTTAGATATGTCCAGTGTAAGTAATAATAATAATAAATAATAACAAATGAAACTATGGTGCTACCGCTATCTCATCATTTAAATGTATCCAGTGTAAATAATAATACTAATAAATCACGCTATAACGCTACCTCTATCACACAATTTAGATGAATCCAGTGTAAATAATAATAATAATAATAATAAATGACGCTATGACGCTACCGCTGTCTCATCATTTAGATGTATCCAGTGTAAATAATAATAATAATAATAAATGACGCTATTATTCTACAGCTATCACATAATTTAGAGGTATCCAGTGTAAATAATAATAATAATAATAATAATAAAAGACGCTATGAGGCTACCGCTGTCTCATCATTTATATGTATCCAGTGTAAACAATAATAATAAATACTAATAAATGACGCTACGATGCTACCGCTATCTCATCATTTAGATGTATCCAGTTTAAATAAAAATAATAATAAATGTCGCTATGATGCTACAGCTATCTCATCATTTAGATGTATCTAGTGTAAATAATAAAAACAACAAATGACGCTATGATGCTACAGCTATCTCATCATTTAGATGTATCCAGTGTTGATAATAGCTATAACATATGACCCTATGACGCTACAGTTATCTCATCATTTAGACGTGTCCAGTGCAAATAATATCAATAACTGATGACGCTATGATGCTACAGCTATCTCATCATTTATATGTATCCAAAGCAAATAATAATAATAACAAATGACGCTATAATGCTACCTTGATCACATCATTTAGATGTATCCAGTGTAAAAAAAATAATAATAATAAATGACGCTATGACGCTACCGCTGTCTCTTCATTTAGATGTATCCAGTGTAAACAATAATAATAAATAATAATAAATGACGTTATGATGCTACCGCTATCTCATCATTTAGATGTATCCAGTTTAAATAAAAATAATAGTAAATGTCGTGATGAAGCTACAGCTATCTCATCATTTTGATGTATCCAGAGTAACTAATAATAATAATAATAAATGACGCTATGACGCAACCGCTATCACATCATTTAGATATATCCAGTGTATATAATAATACTATTAAATGACGCTATGTTGCTACAGCTATTTCATCATTTAGATGTATCCAGTGTAAATAATAACAATAAATAATAACAAATGACGCAATAACGCTACCGCTATCTCATCATTTAGATGTACCCAGTGTAAATAATAATAATAACAAATGACGCTATAATCCTACCGCTATCTCATCATTTCGATATATGCAGTGTAAATAATAATAATAATAACAAATGACGCTATGATTCTACAGCTATCTCATCATTTAGATGTATCCAGAGTAAGTAATAATAATAAATGCTAACAAATGACGCTATGATGCTACCGCTATCTCTTCATTTAGATGTATTCAGTGTAAATAATAGCAATAACAAATGACGCTATGATGCTACGGCTATCTCATCATTTAGACGTGTCCTTTGCAAATAATATCAATAATTAATGACGCATTGATGCTACAGCTATCTCATCATTTAGATGTATCCAGAGCAAATAAAAATAATAATAAATGACGCTATAATGCTACCTTGATCACATCATTTAGATGTATCCAGTGTAAATAATAATAATAATAATAATAAATGATGCTATGACTCTACCGCTGTCTCATCATTTAGATGTATCCAGTGTAAACAATAATAATAAATAATAATAAATGACGTTATGATGCTACCGCTATCTCATCATTTAGATGTATCCAGTTTAAATAAAAATAATAATAAATGTCTATATGATGCTACAGATATTTCATCATTTAGATATATCCAGTGTAAATAATAATAATAAATAATAACAAATGACGCAATAACGCTACCGCTATCTCATTATTTAGATGTACCCAGTGTAAGTAATAATAATGATAAATAATAACAAATGACACTATGTTGCTACCGCTATCTCCCCATTTATATGTATCCAATGTAAGCAATAATAACAATAATAATAAATGACGCTATGATGCTTCCGCTATCTCATCATTTAGATGTATCCAGTATCAATAATAATATTAACAAATTAAGCTGTTATGCTACAGCGATCTGATCATTTAGATGTATCCAGTGCAAATAATAATAATAATAATAAATGACGCTATAATGCTACCGCTATCACATAATTTAGAGGTATCCAGTGTAAATAATAATAATAATAATAATAATAATAATAAACGAAGCTATGAGGCTACCGCTGTCTCATCATTTATATGTATCCAGTGTAAACAATAATAATAAATACTAATAAATGACGCTACGATGCTACCGCTATCTCATCATATAGATGTATCCAGTTTAAATAAAAATGATAATAAATGTCGCTATGATGCTACAGCTATCTCATCATTTAGATGTACCTAGTGTAAATAATAAAAATGAAAAATGACGCTATGAGGCTAGCACTATCTCATCATTTAGATGTATCCAGTGTAAATAATAATATTAACAAATGAAGCTATTATACTACAGCGATCTGATCATTTAGATGTATCCAGTGCAAATAATAATAATAACAATAAATAACGCTATAATGCTACCGCTATCACATAATTTAGAGGTATCCAGTGTAAATAATAATAATAATAATAATAAATGAAGCTATGAGGCTACCGCTGTCTCATCATTTATATGTATCCAGTGTAAACAATAATAATAAATACTAATAAATGATGCTACGATGCTACCGCTATCTCATCATTTAGATGTATCCAGTTTAAATAAAAATAATAATAAATGTCGCTATGATGCTACAGCTATCTCATCATTTAGATGTATCTAGTGTAAATAATAAAAATAACAAATGACGCTATGATGCTACCGCTATCTCATCATTTAGATGTATTCAGTGTAAATAATAGCAATAACAAATGACGCTATGATGCTACAGCTTTCTCATCATTTAGACGTGTCCAGTGCAAATAATATCAATAACTAATAATGCTATGAGGCTACCGCTGTCTCATCTTTTAGATGTATCCAGTGTAAACAATAATAATAAATAATAATAAATGACGTTATGATGCTACCGCTATCTCATCATTTAGGTGTAACCAGTTTAAAAAAAATAATAATAAATGTCGTTATGATGGTACCGCTATCTCATCATTTAGATGTATCCAGTGTAAATAATAATAATAATAATAAATGGCGCTATGATGCAACCGCTATCACATCATTTAGATTTATCCAGTGTATATAATAATAATAATAAATGACGATATGATGCTACACCTATTTCATCATTTATATGTATCCTGTGTACATAATCATAATAAATAATAACAAATGACGCAATGACGGTACCGCTATCTCATCATTTAGATGTACCCAGTGTAAATAATAATAATAACAAATGACGCTATAATGCTACCGCTATCTCTTCATTTCGATGTATCCAGTGTAAGTAATAATAATAATAAATAATAATAAATGACACTATGGTGCTACCGCTTTCTCCCCAGTTAGATGTATCCAATGTAAGCAATAATAACAATAACAATAAATGACGCTATGACGCTACCGCTATTTCATCATTTAGAGGTATCCAGTGTAAATAATAATATTAACAAATGAAGCTATTATGCTACAGCCATATCATCATTTAGAGGCATCCAGTGCAAATAATAATAATAATAAATGACGCTATAATGCTACCGTTATCACATAATTTAGATGTATACAGTGTAAATAATAATAATAATAATAATAAATTACGCTATGACGCTACCGCTTTCTCATCATTTAGATGTATCCAGCGCAAACAATAATAATAACAAATGACGCTATGATGCTACAGCTATCTCATCATTTAGACGTGTGCAGTGCAAATAATATTAATAACTAATGACGCTACGATGCTACAGCTATCTCTTCATTTAGATGTATCCAGAGCAAATAATAATAAAAATAAATGACGCTATAATGCTACCTTGATCACATCATTTAGATGTATCCAGTGTAAATAATAATAATAATAATAAGTGACGCTATGACGCTACCGCTGTCTCATTATTTAAATGAATCCAATGTAAACAATAATAATAAACAATAATAAATGACGTTATGATGCTACCGCTATCTCATCATTTAGATGTATCCAGTGTAACTAATAATAATAATAATAATAAATGATGGCATGATGCAACCGCAATCACATCATTTAGATGTATCCAGTATATATAATAATAATAATAAATTACGCTATGATGCTACAGCTATTTCATCATTTAGATGTATCCAGTGTAAATAATAATAATAAATAATAACAAATGACGCAATGACGCTACCGCTATCTCATCATTTAGATGTACCCAATGTAAGTAATAATAATAATAAATAATAACAAATGACACTATGGTGCTACCGCTATCTCCCCATTTAGATTAATCCAATGTAAGCAATAATAACAATAATAATAAATGACGCTATGATGCTACCGCTATATCATCATTTAGATGTATCCTGAGTAAATAATAATATTAACAAATGAAGCTATTAAGCTACAGCCATCTCATCATTTAGATGTATCCAGTGTAAAAAATAATACTAATAAATGACGCTATAATGCTACCGCTATCACATAATTTAGATGAATACAGTGTAAATAATTATAATAATAATAATAATAAATGACGCTATGAAGCTACCGCTTTCTCATCATTTAGATGTATCCAGTGTAAACAATAATAATAAATACTAATAAATGACCCTATGATGTTACCGCTATATCATCATTTAGATGTATCCAGTGTAAATAATAATATTGACAAATGAAGCTATTGTGCTACAGCCATCTGATCATTTAAGTGTATCCAGTGCAAAAAATAATAATAATAATAAATGACGCTATAATGCTACCGCTATCACATAATTTTGAAGTATCCAGTGTAAATAATAATAATAATAATAATAATAAATGACGCTATGAGGCTACCGCTGTCTCATCATTTAGATGTATCCAGTGTAAACAATAATAATAAATACTAATAAATGATGCTACGATGCTACCACTATCTCATCATTTAGATGTATCCAGTTTAAATAAAAATAATAATAAATGTCGCTATGATGCTACAGCTATCTCATCATTTAGATGTATCTAGTGTAAATAATAAACATAACAAATGACGCTATGATGCTACCGCTATCTCATCATATATGTATCCAGTGTAAATAATATCAATAACAAATGACGTTATGATGCTACAGCTATCTCATCATTTAGACGTGTCCAGTGCAAATAATATCAATAACTAATGACGCTATGATGCTACAGCTATCTCATCATTTAGATGTATCCAGAGGAAATAATAATAATAATAAATGACGCTATGACGCTACCGCTGTCTCATCATTTAGATGTATCCAGTGTAAACAATAATAATAAATAATAATAAATGACGTTATGATGCTACCGCTATCACATCATTTAGATGTATCCAGTTTAAATAAAAATAATAATAAATGTCGTTATGATGCTACCGCTATCTCATCTTTTAAATGTATCCAGTGTAACTAATAATAATAATAATAAATGACGCTATGATGCAACCGCTATCACATCATTTAGATGTATCCAGAGCAAATAATAATAAATGACGCTATAATTCTACTTGATCACATCATTTAGATGTATCCAGTGTAAATAATAATAATAATAATAAATGACGCTATGTCGCTACCGCTGTCTCATCATTTAGATGAATCCAATGTAAACAACAATAATAAACAATAATAAATGACGTTATGATGCTACCGCTATCTCATCATTTAGATGAAATCAGTGTAACTAATAATAATAATAATAAATGATGCTATGATGCAACCGCTATCACATCATTTAGATGTATCCAGTATATATAATAATAATAATAAATGACGCTATGATGCTACAACTATTTCATCATTTAGATGTATCCAGTGTAAATAATAATAATAAATAATAACAAATGACGCAATGACGCTACCGCTATCTCCCCATTTAGATGTATCCAATGTAAGCAATAATAACAATAATAATAAATGACGCTATGATGCTACCGCTATCTCATCATTTAGACGTGTCCTTTGCAAATAATATCAATAACTAATGACGCATTGATGCTACAGCTATCTCATCATTTAGATGTATCCAGAGCAAATAAAAATAATAATAAATGACGCTATAATGCTACCTTGATCACATCATTTAGATGTATCCAGTGTAAATAATAATAATAATAATAATAATAAATGACGCTATGACTCTACCGCTGTCTCATCATTTAGATGTATCCAGTGTAAACAATAATAATAAATAATAATAAATGACGTTATGATGCTACCGCTATCTCATCATTTAGATGTATCCAGTTTAAATAAAAATAATAATAAATGTCTATATGATGCTACAGATATTTCATCATTTAGATGTATCCAGTGTAAATAATAATAATAAATAATAACAAATGACGCAATAACGCTACCGCTATCTCATCATTTAGATGTACCCAGTGTAAGTAAAAATAATAATAAATAATAACAAATGACACTATGTTGCTTCCGCTATCTCCCCATTTATATGTATCCAATGTAAGCAATAATAACAATAATAATAAATGAAGCTATGATGCTTCCGCTATCTCATCATTTAGATGTATCCAGTATCAATAATAATATTAACAAATTAAGCTGTTATGCTACAGCGATCTGATCATTTAGATGTATCCAGTGCAAATAATAATAATAATAATAAATGACGCTATAATGCTACCGCTATCACATAATTTAGAGGTATCCAGTGTAAATAATAATAATAATAATAATAATAATAAACGAAGCTATGAGGCTACCGCTGTCTCATCATTTATATGTATCCAGTGTAAACAATAATAATAAATACTAATAAATGACGCTACGATGCTACCGCTATCTCATCATATAGATGTATCCAGTTTAAATAAAAATGATAATAAATGTCGCTATGATGCTACAGCTATCTCATCATTTAGATGTACCTAGTGTAAATAATAAAAATGAAAAATGACGCTATGAGGCTAGCACTATCTCATCATTTAGATGTATTCAGTGTAAATAATAATATTAACAAATGAAGCTATTATACTACAGCGATCTGATCATTTAGATGTATCCAGTGCAAATAATAATAATAATAATAAATAACGCTATAATGCTACCGCTATCACATAATTTAGAGGTATCCAGTGTAAATAATAATAATAATAATAATAAATGAAGCTATGAGGCTACCGCTGTCTCATCATTTATATGTATCCAGTGTAAACAATAATAATAAATACTAATAAATGATGCTACGATGCTACCGCTATCTCATCATTTAGATGTATCCAGTTTAAATAAAAATAATAATAAATGTCGCTATGATGCTACAGCTATCTCATCATTTAGATGTATCTAGTGTAAATAATAAAAATAACAAATGACGCTATGATGCTACCGCTATCTCATCATTTAGATGTATTCAGTGTAAATAATAGCAATAACAAAAGACGCTATGATGCTACAGCTTTCTCATCATTTAGACGTGTCCAGTGCAAATAATATCAATAACTAATAATGCTATGACGCTACCGCTGTCTCATCTTTTAGATGTATCCAGTGTAAACAATAATAATAAATAATAATAAATGACGTTATGATGCTACCGCTATCTCATCATTTAGATGTAACCAGTTTAAAAAAAATAATAATAAATGTCGTTATGATGGTACCGCTATCTCATCATTTAGATGTATCCAGTGTAAATAATAATAATAATAATAAATGGCGCTATGATGCAACCGCTATCACATCATTTAGATGTATCCAGTGTATATAATAATAATAATAAATGACGATATGATGCTACACCTATTTCATCATTTATATGTATCCAGTGTACATAATCATAATAAATAATAACAAATGACGCAATGACGGTACCGCTATCTCATCATTTAGATGTACCCAGTGTAAATAATAATAATAACAAATGACGCTATAATGCTACCGCTATCTCTTCATTTCGATATATGCAGTGTAAATAATAATAATAACAAATGGCGCTATGATTCTACAGCTATCTCATCATTTAGATGTATCCAGTGTAAGTAATAATAATAATAAATAATAATAAATGACACTATGGTGCTACCGCTTTCTCTCCATTTAGATGTATCCAATGTAAGCAATAATAACAATAACAATAAATGACGCTATGACGCTACCGCTATTTCATCATTTAGTGGTATCCAGTGTAAATAATAATATTAACAAATGAAGCTATTATGCTACAGCCATATCATCATTTAGATGCATCCAGTGCAAATAATAATAATAATAAATGACGCTATAATGCTACCGTTATCACATAATTTAGATGTATACAGTGTAAATAATAATAATAATAATAATAAATTACGCTATGACGCTACCGCTTTCTCATCATTTAGATGTATCCAGCGCAAACAATAATAATAACAAATGACGCTAAGATGCTACAGCTATCTCATCATTTAGACGTGTGCAGTGCAAATAATATTAATAACTAATGACGCTACGATGCTACAGCTATCTCTTCATTTAGATGTATCCAGAGCAAATAATAATAAAAATAAATGACGCTATAATGCTACCTTGATCACATCATTTAGATGTATCCAGTGTAAATAATAATAATAATAATAAGTGACGCTATGACGCTACCGCTGTCTCATTATTTAGATGAATCCAATGTAAACAATAATAATAAACAATAATAAATGACGTTATGATGCTACCGCTATCTCATCATTTAGATGTATCCAGTGTAACTAATAATAATAATAATAATAAATGATGGCATGATGCAACAGCAATCACATCATTTAGATGTATCCAGTATATATAATAATAATAATAAATTACGCTATGATGCTACAGCTATTTCATCATTTAGATGTATCCAGTGTAAATAATAATAATAAATAATAACAAATGACGCAATGACGCTACCGCTATCTCATCATTTAGATGTACCCAATGTAAGTAATAATAATAATAAATAATAACAAATGACACTATGGTGCTACCGCTATCTCCCCATTTAGATTAATCCAATGTAAGCAATAATAAAAATAATAATAAATGACGCTATGATGCTACCGCTATATCATCATTTAGATGTATCCTGAGTAAATAATAATATTAACAAATGAAGCTATTAAGCTACAGCCATCTCATCATTTAGATGTATCCAGTGTAAAAAATAATACTAATAAATGACGCTATAATGCTACCGCTATCACATAATTTAGATGAATACAGTGTAAATAATTATAATAATAATAATAATAATAATAATAAATGACGCTATGAAGCTACCGCTGTCTCATAATTTAGATGTATCCAGTGTAAACAATAATAATAAATACTAATAAATGACCCTATGATGTTACAGCTATATCATCATTTAGATGTATCCAGTGTAAATAATAATATTGACAAATGAAGCTATTGTGCTACAGCCATCTGATCATTTAAGTGTATCCAGTGCAAAAAATAATAATAATAATAAATGACGCTATAATGCTACCGCTATCACATAATTTTGAAGTATCCAGTGTAAATAATAATAATAATAATAATAAATGACGCTATGAGGCTACCGCTGTCTCATCATTTAGATGTATCCAGTGTAAACAATAATAATAAATACTAATAAATGATGCTACGATGCTACCACTATCTCATCATTTAGATGTATCCAGTTTAAATAAAAATAATAATAAATGTCGCTATGATGCTACAGCTATCTCATCATTTAGATGTATCTAGTGTAAATAATAAACATAACAAATGACGCTATGATGCTACCGCTATCTCATCATATATGTATCCAGTGTAAATAATATCAATAACAAATGACGTTATGATGCTACAGCTATCTCATCATTTAGACGTGCCCAGTGCAAATAATATCAATAACTAATGACGCTATGATGCTACAGCTATCTCATCATTTAGATGTATCCAGAGGAAATAATAATAATAATAAATGACGCTATGACGCTACCGCTGTCTCATCATTTAGATGTATCCAGTGTAAACAATAATAATAAATAATAATAAATGACGTTATGATGCTACCGCTATCACATCATTTAGATGTATCCAGTTTAAATAAAAATAATAATAAATGTCGTTATGATGCTACCGCTATCTCATCTTTTAAATGTATCCAGTGTAACTAATAATAATAATAATAAATGACGCTATGATGCAACCGCTATCACATCATTTAGATGTATCCAGAGCAAATAATAATAAATGACGCTATAATTCTACTTGATCGCATCATTTAGATGTATCCAGTGTAAATAATAATAATAATAATAAATGACGCTATGTCGCTACCGCTGTCTCATCATCTAGATGAATCCAATGTAAACAACAATAATAAACAATAATAAATGACGTTATGATGCTACCGCTATCTCATCATTTAGATGAAACCAGTGTAACTAATAATAATAATAATAAATGATGCTATGATGCAACCGCTATCACATCATTTAGATGTATCCAGTATATATAATAATAATAATAAATGACGCTATGATGCTACAACTATTTCATCATTTAGATGTATCCAGTGTAAATAATAATAATAAATAATAACAAATGACGCAATGACGCTACCGCTATCTCCCCATTTAGATGTATCCAATGTAAGCAATAATAACAATAATAATAAATGACGCTATGATGCTACCGCTATCTCATCATTTAGATGTATCCAGTGTAAATAATAATATTAACAAACGAAGCTATTAAGCTACAATCATCTCATCATTTAGATTTATCCAGTGTAAATAATAATACTAATAAATGACGCTATAATGCTACCGCTATCACATAATTTAGATGAATCCAGTGTAAATAATTATAATAATAATAATAATAATAATAAATGACGCTATGACGCTACCGCTGTATCATCATTTAGATGTATCCAGTGTAAACAATAATAATAAATACTAAAAAATGACTCTATCATGTTACCGCTATCTCATCATTTAGATGTATCCAGTGTAAATAATAATATTAACAAATGAAGCTATTATGCTACAGCCATCTGATCATTTAGATGTATCCAGTGCACATAATAATAATAATAATAAATGCCGCTATAATGCTACCGCTATCACATAATTTTGAGGTATCCAGTGTAAATAATAATAATAATAAATGACGCTATGAGGCTACCGCTGTCTCATCATTTAGATGTATCCAATGTAAACAATAATAATAAATACTAATAAATGACGCTACGATGCTACCGCTATCTCATCATTTAGACGTATCCAGTTTAAATAAAAATAAAAATAAATGTCGCTATGATGCTACAGCTATCTCATCATTTAGATGTATCTAGTGTAAATAATAAAAATAACAAATGACGCCATGATGCTACTGCTATCTCATCATTTAGATGTATCCAGTGTAAATAATAGCAATATCAAATGACGCTATGATGCTACAGCTATCTCATCAATTATATGTATCCAGAGCAAATAATAACAATAATAAATGACGCTATGACGCTACCGCTGTCTCATCATTTTGATGTATCCAGTGTAAACAATAATAATAAATAATAATAAATGACGTTATGTTGCTACCGTTATCTCATCATTTAGATGTATCCAGTTTAAATGAAAATAATAATAAATGTCTTTGTGATGCTACCGCTATCTCATCATTTAAATGTATACAATGTAACTAATAATAATAATAATAAATGACGCTATGATGCAACCGCTATCACATCTTTCAGATGTATCCAGTGTATGTAATAATAATAATAAATGATACTATGATGCTACAGCTATTTCATCATTTAGATGTATCCACTGTAAATAATAATAATAAATAATAACAAATGACGCAATGACGCTACCGCTATCTCATCATTTAGATGTACCCAGTGTAAGTAATAATAATAATAAATAATAACAAATGACACTATGGTGGTACCGCTATCTCCCCATTTAGATGTATCCAATGTAAGCAATAATAACAATAATACTAAATGACGCTATGATGCTACCGCTATCTCATCATTTAGATGTATCCAGTGTAAATAATAATATTAACAAATGAAGTTACTAAGCTGCAGCCATCTCATCATTTAGATGTAACCATTGTACATAATAATACTAATAAATGATGCTATAATGCTACCGCTATCACATAATTTAGACGAATCCAGTGTAAATAATAATAATAATAATAATAATAAATGACGCTATGACGCTACCGCTGTCTCATCATTTAGATGTATCCAGTGGAAACAATAATAATAAATACTAATAAATGACGCTATGATGCTACCGCTATCTCATCATTTAGATGTATCCAGTGTAAATAATAATATTAACAAATGAAGCTATTAAGCTACAGCCATCTCATCATTTAGATGTATCCAATGTAAATAATAATAATAATAATAATAAATGACGCTATAATACTACCGCTATCACATAATTTAGAGGTATTCAGTGTAAATAATAATAATAATAATAATAATAAATGACGCTATGAGGCTACCGCTGTCTCATCATTTAGATGTATCCAGTGTAAACAATAATAATAATAATAATAAATGACGCTATAATGCTACCGCTATCACATAATTTAGAGGTATTCAGTGTAAATAATAATAATAATAATAATAATAAATGACGCTATGAGGCTACCACTGTCTCATCATTTAGATGTATCCAGTTTAAATAAAAATAATAATAAATGTCGCTATGATGCTACAGCTATCTCATCATTTAGATGTATCTAGTGTAAATAATAAAAATAACAAATGACGCTATGATGCTACTGCTATCTCATCATTTAGATGTATCCAGTGTAAATAATAGCAATATCAAATGACGCAATGATGCTACAGCTATCTCATCATTTAGACGTGTCCAGTGCAAATAGTATCAATAACAAATGACGCTATGATGCTTCAGCTATCTCATCATTTAGATGTATCCAGAGCAAATAATAACAATAATAAATGACGCTATGACGCTACCGCTGTCTCATCATTTAGATGTATCCAGTGTAAACAATAATAATAAATAATAATAAATTACGTTATGATGCTACCGTTATCTCATCATTTAGATGTATTCAGTTTAAATAAAAATAATAATAAATGTCGTTATGATGCTACCGCTATCTCATCATTTAAATGTATCCAGTGTAACTAATAATAATAATAATAAATGACGCTATGATGCAACCGCTATCACATCATTTAGATGTATCCAGTGTATGTAATAATAATAATAAATGACACAATGATGCTACAGCTATTTCATCATTTAAATGTATCCAGTGTATATAATAATAATAAATAATAACAAATGACGCAATGACGCTACCGCTATCTCAGCATTTAGATGTATCCAATGTAAGCAATAATAACAATAATAATAAATGACGCTATGATGCTACCGCTATCTAATCATTTAGATGTATCCAGTGTAAATAATAATATTAACAAATGAAGCTATTAAGCTACAGCCATCTCATCATTTAGATGTAATCATTGTACATAATAATACTAATAAATGACGCTATAATGCTACCGCTATCACATAATTTAGACGAATCCAGCGTAAATAATAATAATAATAATAATAATAAATGACGCTATGACGCTACCGCTGTCTCATCATTTAGATGTATCCAGTGGAAAAAATAATAATAAATACTAATAAATGACGCTATGATGCTACCGCTATCTCATCATTTAGATATATCCAGTGTAAATAATAATATTAACAAATGAAGCTATAATTCTACAGCCATCTGATCATTTAGATGTATCCAGTGCAAATAATAATAATAATAATAAATGACGTTATAATGCTACCGCTATCACATAATTTAGAGGTATCCAGTGTAAATAATAATAATAATAATAATAATAATAAATGACGCTATGAGGCTACCGCTGTCTCATCATTTAGATGTATCCAGTGTAATCACTAATAATAAATACTAATAAATGATTCTACGATGCTACCGCTATCTCATCATTTAGACGTATCCAGTTTAAATAAAAATAATAATAAATGTCGCTATGATGCTACAGCTATCTCATCATTTAGATGTATCTAGTGTAAATAATAAAAAAGACAAATGACGCCATGATGCTACTGCTATCTCATCATTTAGATGTATCCAGTGTAAATAATAGCAATATCAAATGACGCTATGATGCTACAGCTATCTCATCATTTTGACGTGTCCAGTGCAAATAATATCAATAACTAATGACGCTATGATGCTACAGCTATCTCATCATTTAGATGTATCCAGAGCAAATAATAACAATAATAAATGACGCTATGACGCTACCGCTGTCTCATCATTTAGATGTATCCAGTGTAAACAATAATAATAAATAATAATAAATGAAGTTATGATGGTACCGTTATCTCATCATTTAGATGTATCCAGTTTAAATAAAAATAATAATAAATGTCGTTATGATGCTACCGCTATCTCATCATTTAAATGTATCCAGTGTAACTAATAATAATAATAATAAATGACGCTATGATGCAACCGCTATCACATCATTTAGATGTATCCAGTGTATGTAATAATAATAATAAATGACACTATGAAGCTACAGCTATTTCATCATTTAGATGTATCCAGTGTATATAATAATAATAAATAATAACAAATGACGCAATGACGCTACCGCTATCTCATCATTTAGATGTACCCAGTGTAAGTAATAATAATAATAAATAATAACAAATGACACTATGGTGCTACCGCTATCTTCCCATTTAGATGTATCCAATGTAAGCAATAATAACAATAATAATAAATGACGCTATGATGCTACCGCTATTTCATCATTTAGATGTATCCAGTGTAAATAATAATATTAACAAATGAAGCTATTAAGCTACAGCCATCTCATCATTTAGATGTAACCATTGTACATAATAATACTAATAAATGATGCTATAATGCTACCGCTATCACATAATTTAGACGAATCCAGTGTAAATAATAATAATAATAATAATAATAATAAATGACGCTATGACGCTACCGCTGTCTCATCATTTAGATGTATCCAGTGGAAACAATAATAATAAATACTAATAAATGACGCTATGATGCTACCGTTATCTCATCATTTAGATGTATCCAGTGTAAATAATAATATTAACAAATGAAGCTATTATGCTACAGCCATCTGATCAATTAGATGTATCCAGTGCAAATAATAATAATAATAATAAATGACGCTATAATGCTACCGCTATCACATAATTTAGAGGTATCCAGTTTAAATAAAAATAATAATAAATGTCGTTATGATGCTACCGCTATCTCATCATTTAGATGTATCCAGTGTAACCAATAATAATAATAATAAATGACGCTATGATGCAACCGCTATCACATCATTTAGATGTATCCAGTGTATATAATAATAATAATAAATGACGATATGATGCTACAGCTATTTCATCATTTAGATGTATCCAGTGTAAATAATAATAATAAATAATAACAAATGACGCAATGACGGTACCGCTATCTCATCATTTAGATGTACCCAGTGTAAATAATAATAATAATAATAACAAATGACGCTATAATGCTACCGCTATCTCTTCATTTCGATATATGCAGTGTAAATAATAATAATAACAAATGACGCTATAATTCTACAGCTATCTCACCATTTAGATGTATCCAGTGTAAGTAATAATAATAATAAATAATAATAAATGACACTATGGTGCTACCTCTATCTCCCCATTTAGATGTATCCAATGTAAGCAATAATAACAATAATAATAAATGACGCTATGATTCTACCGCTATTTCATCATTTAGAGGTATCCAGTGTAAATAATAATATTAACAAATGAAGCTATTATGCTACAGCCATCTCATCATTTAGATGTATCCAGTGCAAATAATAATAATAATAAATGACGTTATAATGCTACCGTTATCACATAATTTAGATGTATAAAGTGTAAATAATAATAATTATAATAATAATAAATGACACAATGATGCTACAGCTATTTCATCAATTAGATGTATCCAGTGTATATAATAATAATAAATAATAACAAATGACGCAATGACGCTACCGCTATCTCATCATTTAGATGTACCCAGTGTAAATAATAATAACAATAAATAAAAACAAATGACACTATGGTGCTACCGCTATCTCCCCATTTAGATGTATCCAATGTAAGCAATAATAACAATAATAATAAATGACGCTATGATGCTACCGCTATCTCATCATTTACATGTATCCAGTGTAAATAATAATATTAACAAATGAAGCTATTAAGTTACAGCCATCTCATCATTTAGATGTAACCATTGTACATAATAATACTAATAAATGACGCTATAATGCTACCGCTATCACATAATTTAGACGAATCCAGCGTAAATAATAATAATAATAAATGACGCTATGACGCTACCGCTGTCTCATCATTTAGATGTATCCAGTGTAAACAATAATAATAAATACTAATAAATGACGCTATGATGCTACCGCTATCTCATCATTTAGATGTATCCAGTGTAAATAATAATATTAACAAACGAAGCTATTATGCTACAGCCATCTGACCATTTAGATGTATTCAGTGCAAATAATAATAATAAATGACGCAATAATGCTTCCGCTATCACATAATTTTGAGGTATCCAGTGTAAATAATAATAATAATAATAATAAATGACGCTATGAGGCTACAGCTATCTCATCATTTATATGTATCTAGTGTAAATAATAAAAATAACAAATGACGCTATGATGCTACCGCTATCTCATCATTTAGATGTATTCAGTGTAAATAATAGCAATAACAAATGACGCTATGATGCTACAGCTATCTCTTCATTTAGATGTATCCAGAGCAAATAAAAATAATAATAAATGACGCTATAATGCTACCTTAATCACATCATTTAGATGTATCCAGTGTAAATAATAATAATAATAAATGACGCTATGACGCTACCGCTGTCTCATCATTTAGATGTATCCAGTGTAAACAATAATTATAAATAATAATAAATGACGTTATGATGCTACCGCTATCTCATCATTTAGATGTATCTAGTTTAAATAAAAATAATAATAAATGTCGTTATGATGCTACAGCTATCTCATCATTTAAATTTATCCAGTGTAACTAATAACAATAATAATAAATGACCCTATGATGCAACCGCTATCACATCATTTAGATATATCCAGTTTATATAATAATAATAATAATAATAAATGACGATATGATGCTATAGCTATTTCATCATTTAGATGTATCCAGTGTAAATAATAATAATAAATAATAACAAATGACGCAATGACGCTACCGCTATCTTATCATTTAGAAGTACCCAGTGTAAATAATAATAATAACAAATGACGCTATAATGCTACCGCTATCTCATCATTTCGATATATGCTGTGTAAATAATAATAAAAATAATAATAACAAATGACGCTATGATTCTACAGCTATCTCATCATTTAGATGTATCCATTGTAAGTAATAATAATAATAAATAATAACAAATGACACTATGGTGCTACCTCTATCTCACCATTTAGATGTATCCAATGTAAGCAATAATAACATTAATAATAAATGACGCTATGATGCTACCGCTATCATATCATTTAAATGTATCCAGTGTAAATAATAATATTAACAAATGAAGCTATTATGCTACAGCCATCTCATCATTTAGATGTATCTAGTGCAAATAATAATAATAATAAATGACGCTATAATGCTTCCGCTATCACATAATATAGATGAATACAGTGTAAATAATAATAATAATAATAATAATAATAATAAAAGACGCTATCACGCTACCGCTTTCTCCTCATTTAGATGTATCCAGTGTAAACAATAATAATAACAACAAATGACGCTATGATGCTACAGCTATCTCATCATTTAGACGTGTCCAGTGCAAATAATATTAATAACTAATGACGCTATGATGCTACAGCTATCTCATCATTTAGATGTATCCAGAGCAAATAATAATAATAATAAATGACGTTATAATGCTACCTTGATCACATCCTTTAGATGTATCCAATGTAAATAATAATAATAATAATAAATGACGCTTTGACGCTAACGCTGTCTCATCATTTATATGTATCCAGTGTAAACAATAATAATAAATAATAATAAATGACGTTATGATGCTACCGCTATCTCATCATTTAGATGTATCCAGTTAAAATAAAAATAATAATAAATGTCCTTATGATGCTACCGCTATCTCATCATTTAGATGTATACAGTGTAAGTAATAATAATAATAATAAAAGACGCTATGATGCAACAGCTATCACATCATTTAGATGCATCCACTGTATATAATAATAATAATAATAAATGACGCTATGACACTACAGCTATTTCATCATTTAGATGTATCCAGTGTAAATAATAATAATAAATAATAACAAATGACGCAATGACGCTAGAGCTATCTCATCATTTAGATGTACCCAGTGTAAATAATAATAATAACAAATAACGCTATAATGCTACCGCTATCTCATCATTTCGATATATGCAGTGTAAATAATAATAATAATAATAACAAATTAGGCTATGATTCTACAACTATCTCATCATATAGATGTATCCAGTGTAAGAAATAATAATAATAATAAATAATAACAAATGACACTATGGAGCTACCGACATCTCCCCATTTAGATGTGTATCCAATGTAAGCAATAATAACAATAATAATAAATGACGCTATGATGCTACCGCTATCTCATCATTTAAATGTATCCATTGTAACTAATAATAATAATAATAAATTACCCTATGATGCAACCGCTATCACATCATTTAGATGTATCCAGTGTATATAATAATAATAAATAATAACAAATGACGCAATGACGCTACCGCTATCTCATCATTTAGATGTACCCAGTGTAAATAATAATAATAACAAATGACGATATAATGCTACCGCTATCTCCTCATTTAGGTGTATCCAGTGTAAACAATAATAATCACAACAAATGACGCTATGATGCTACAGCTATCCCATCATTTAGACGTGTCCAGTGCAAATAATATTAATAACTAATGACCCTATGATGCTACAGCTATCTCATCATTTAGATGTATCCAGATAAAATAATAATAATAATAAATGACGTTATAATGCTACCTTGATCACATCCTTTAGATGTATCCAGTGTAAATTATAATAATAATAATAATAATAATAAATGACGCTTTGACGCTAACGCTGTCTCATCATTTAGATGTATCCAGTGTAAACAATAATAATAAATAATAATAAATGACGTAATGATGCTACCGCTATCTCATCATTTAGATGTATCCAGTTTAAATAAAAATAATAATAAATATCGTTATGATGCTACCGCTATCTCATCATTTAGATGTATTCAGTGTAACTAATAATAATAATAACAAATGACGCTATGATGCAACCGCTATCACATCATTTAGATGCATCCACTGTATATAATAAAAATAATAATAAATGACGCTATGACACTACAGCTATTTCATCATTTAGATGTATCCAGTGTAAATAATAATAATAAATAATAACAAATGACGCAATGACGCTTCCGCTATCTCATCATTTAGATGTACCCAGTGTAAATAATAATAATAACAAATGACGCTATAATGCTACCGCTATCTCATCATTTCGATATATGCAGTGTAAATAATAATAATAATAATAATAATAATAATAACAAATGACGCTATGATCCTACAGTTATCTCATCATTCAGATGTATCCATTGTAAGTAATAATAATAATAAATAATAACAAATGACAATATGGTGCTACCGATATCTCCCCATTTAGATGTATCCAATGTAAGCAAAAAAAACAATAATAATAAATGACGCTATGATGCTACCGCTATCTCATCATTTAAAGGTATCCAGTGTAAATACTAATATTAACAAATGAAGCTATTATGCTACAGCCATCTCATCATTTAGATGTATCCAGTGCAAATAATAATAATAATAATAAAAGACGCTATGATGCAACCGCTATAACATCATTTAGATGTATCCAGTATATATAATAATAATAATAAATGACGCTATGACGCTACAGCTATTTCATCATTTAGATGTATCCAGTGTAAATAATAATAATAAATAATAACAAATGACGCAATGACGCTACCGCTATCTCATCATTTAGATATACCCAGTGTAAATAATAATAATAACAAATGACCCTATAATGCTACCGCTATCTCATCATTTCGATATATGCAATGTAAATAATAATAATAACAAATGAAGCTAAAATTCTACAGCTATCTCAGCATTGAGATGTATCTAGTTTAAGTAATAATAATAATAAATAATAACAAATGACACTATGGTGCTACAGCTATCTCCTCATTTAGATATATCCAATGTAAGCAATAATAACAATAATAATAAATGACGCTATGATGCTACCGCTATCTCATCATTTAGAGGTATCCAGTGTAAATAATATTATTAACAAATGAAGCTATTATGCTACAGCCATCTCATCATTTAGATGTATCTAATGCAAATAATAATAATAATAAATGACGCTATAATGCTACCGCTATCACATAATTTAGATGTATACAGTGTAAATAATAATAATAATAATAATAATAATAAATGACGCTAAGCCGCTACCGCTATCTCCTCATTTTGATGTATCCAATGTAAGCAATAATAACAACAATAATAATAAATGACGCTATGATGCTACCGCTATCTTATCATTTAGAGGTATCCAGTGTAAATAATAATATTAACAAAGGAAGCTATTATGCTACAGCCATCTCATCATTTAGATGCATCCAGTGCAAATAATAATAATAATAAATGACGCTATAATGCTACCGCTATCACATAATTTAGATGTATACAGTGTAAATAATAATAATAATAATAAATGACGTTAAGCCACTACCGCTTTCTCATCATTTAGATGTATCCAGTTTAAACAATAATACTAACAAATGACGCTATGATTCTACAGCTATCTCATCATTTAGACGTGTCCAGTGCAACTAATATTAATAACTAATGGCGCTATGATGCTACAGCTATCTCATCATTTATATGTTTCCAGAGCAAATAATAATAATTCTAAATGACGCTATAATGCTACCTAGATCACATCATTTAGAAGTATCCAGTGTAAATAATAATAATAATAATAAATGACGCTATGACATCTCATCATTTAGATATATCCAATGTAAACAATAATAATAAACAATAATAAATGACGTTATGATGCTACCGCTATCTAATCATTTAGATGTATCCACTTTAAATAAAAATAATAATAAATATCGTTATGATGCTACCGCTATCTCATCATTTAGATGTATCCAGTGTAACTAATAATAATAATAATAAATGATGCTATGATGCAACCGCTATCACATCATTTAGATATATCCAGTGTATATAATAATAATAATAAATGACGCTATGATGTTATATTTTTATCATCATTTAGATGAATCCAGTATAAATAATAACAATAACAAATGACGCTATAATGCTACCGCTATCTCATCATTTCGATATATGCAGTGTAAATAATCATAATAACAAATGATGCTATGATGCTACAGCTATTTCATTCTTTAGATGTATCCAGTGTAAGTAAAAATAATAACAAATGACGCTATGATGCTACCGCTATCACACCATTTAGATGTTTCCAGTGTAAATAATAAAAATAGCAAAGGAAGCCATTATGTTACAGCTATCTCATCATTTAGATGTATCCAGTATAAATAATAATAATAATAAATGACGCTATAATGCTACCGCTATCTCATCATTTCGATATATGCAGTGTAAATAATAATAATAACAAATGACGCTATGATTCTACAGCTATCTCATCATTTAGATGTATCCAGTGTAAGTAATAATAATAATAAATCATAACAAAGGACTCTATGGTTCTAACGCTATTTCACCATTTAGATATATCCAATGTAAGCAATAATAACAATAAAAATAAATGACGCTATGATGCTACCGCTATCTCATCATTTAGATGTATCCAGTGTAAATAATAATATTAACAAATGAAGCTATTATGCTACAGCCATCTCATCATTTAGATGTATCCAGTGTAAATAATAATAATAATAAATGACGCTATAATGCTACCGCTATCACATAATTTAGAGGTATCCAGTGTAAATAATAATAATAATAAATGACGCTATGAGGCTACCGCTGTCTCATCATTTAGATGTATCCAGTGTAAATAATAAAAATAACAAATGACGCTATGATGCTACCGCTTTCTCATCATTTAGATGTATCCAGTGTAAATAATAGCAATAACAAATGACGCTATGACGCTACAGCTATCTTATCATTTAGACGTGTCCTGTGCAAATAATATCAATACTTAATGAAGCTATGATGCTACAGCTATCTCATCATTTAGATGTATCCAGTTCAAATAATAATAATAATAAATGACGCTATAATGCTACCTTGATCACATCATTTAGATGTATCCAGTGTAAATAATAATAATAATAAATGATGCTATGACGCTACCGCTGTCTCATCATTTAGATGTATCCAGTGTAAACAATAATAATACATAATAATAAATGACGTTATGATGCTACCGCTATCTCATCATTTAGATGTATACAGTTTAAATTAAAAAAAATAATAAATGTCGCTATGATGCTACCGCTATCTCATCATTTAGATGTAACCAGTGTAACTAATAATAATAATAATAAATGACGCTATGATGCAACCGCTATCACATCATATAGATGCATCCACTGTATATAATAATAATAATAATAAATGACGCTATGACACTACAGCTATTTCATCATTTAGATGTATCCAGTGTAAATAATAATAATAAATAATAACAAATGACGCAATGACGCTACCGCTATCTTATCATTTAGATGTACCCAGTGTAAATAATAATAATAATAACAAATTACGCTATGATTCTACAGCTATCTCTTCATTTAGATGTATCCAGAGCAAATAATAATAATACTAAATGACGCTATAATGCTACCTAGATCACATCATTTAGATGTATCCAGTGTAAATAATAATAATAATAATAATAAATGACGCTATGACGCTACAGCTGTCTCATCATTTAGATGTATCCAATGTAAACAATAATAATAAACAATAATAAATGACGTTATGATGCTACCGCTATCTCATCATTTAGATGTATTCACTTTAAATAAAAATAATAATAAATATCGTTATGATGCTACCGCTATCTCATCATTTAGATGTATCCAGTGTAAATAATAACATTAACAAATGAAGCTATAATGCTACAGCCATCTCATCATTTAGATGTATCCAGAGCAAATAATAATAATACTAAATGACGCTATAATGCTACCTAGATCACATCATTTATATGTATCCAGTGTAAATAATAATAATAATAATAATAAATGACGCTATGACGCTACAGCTGTCTCATCATTTAGATGTATCCAATGTAAACAATAATAATAAACAATAATAAATGACGTTATGATGCTACCGCTATCTCATCATTTAGATGTATCCACTTTAAATAAAAATAATAATAAATATCGTTATGATGCTACCGCTATCTCATCATTTAGATGAATCCAGTATAAATAATAACATTAACAAATGACGCTATAATGCTACCGCTATCTCATTATTTCGACATATGCAATGTAAATAATAATAATAACAAATGATGCTATGATGCTACAGCTATTTCATTCTTTAGATGTATCCAGTGTAAGTAAAAGTAATAACAAATGACGCTATGATGCTACCGCTATCACACCATTTAGATGTTTCCAGTGTAAATAATAAAAATAGCAAAGGAAGCCATTATGCTACAGCTATCTCATTATTTAGATGTATCCAGTATAAATAATAATAATAACAAATGACGCTATAATGCTACCGCTATCTCATCATTTCGATATATGCAGTGTAAATAATAATAATAACAAATGACGCTATGATTCTACAGCTATCTCATCATTTAGATGTATCCAGTATAAGTAATAATAATAATAAATAATAACAAAGGACACTATGGTTCTAACGCTATCTCCCCATTTAGATATATCCAATGTAAGCAATAATAACAATAAAAATAAATGATGCTATGATGCTACCGCTATCTCATCATTTAGATGTATCCAGTGTAAATAATAATATTAACAAATGAAGCTATTATGCTACAGCCATCTCATCATTTAGATGTATCCAGTGTAAATAATAATAATAATAAATGACGCTATAATGCTACCGCTATCACATAATTTAGAGGTATCCAGTGTAAATAATAATAATAATAATAAATGACGCTATGAGGCTACCGCTGTCTCATCATTTAGATGTATCCAGTGTAAACAATAATAATAAATACTAATAAATGACGCTACGATGCTACCGCTATCTCATCATTTAGATGTATTCAGTTTAAATAAAAATAATAATAAATGTCACTATGATGCTGCAGCTATCTCATCATTTAGATGTATCTAGTGTAAATAATAAAAATAACAAATGACGCTATGATGCTACCGCTTTCTCATCATTTAGATGTATCCAGTGTAAATAATAGCAATAACAAATGACGCTATGACGCTACAGCTAACTTATCATTTAGACGTGTCCTGTGCAAATAATATCAATACTTAATGACGCTATGATGCTACAGCTATTTCATCATTTAGATGTATCCAGTGTAAATAATAATATTAACAAATGAAGCTATTATGCTACAGCCATCTCATCATTTAGATGTATCCAGTGAAAATAATAATAATAATAAATGACGCTATAATTCTACCGCTATCACATAATTTAGATGTATCAAGTGTAAATAATAATAATAATAATAATAATAAATGACGCTATGACGCTACCGCTGTCTCATCATTTAGATGCATCCATTGTAAACAATAATAATAAACAATAATAAATGTCGTTATGATGCTACCGCTATCTCATCATTTATATGCATCCACTTTAAATAAAAATAATAATAAATGTCGTTATGATGCTACCGCTATCTCATCATTTAAATTTATCCAGTGTAACTAATAATAATAATAATAAATGATGCTATGATGCAACCGCTATCACATCATTTAGATGTATCCAGTGTATATATTAATAAAAAATACTAATAAATAACGCAATGATGCTTCCGCTATCTCATCATTTAGATGTATGCAGTTTAAATAAAAATAAAAATAAATGTCGCAATGATGCTACAGCTAACTCATCATTTAAATATACCTAGTGTAAATAATAAAAATAACAATTGACGCTATGATGCTACCGCAATCTCATCATTTAGATGTATCTAATGTAAATAATAGCAATAACAAATGACGCTATGATGCTACAGCTATCTCATCATTTAGATGTATCCTGTGCAAATAATAATAATAATAATAAATGACGCTTTAATGCTACTTCTATTACATCATTTATATATATCCAATGTAAATAATAATAATAATAATAAATGACGCTATGA
Source organism: Lamellibrachia columna (assembly GCA_963662155.1). Lineage (NCBI taxonomy): Eukaryota > Metazoa > Annelida > Polychaeta > Sabellida > Siboglinidae > Lamellibrachia > Lamellibrachia columna. The sequence continues at coordinate 20,753,843 of OY759269.1, forward strand.
TGCAACTGCTATCACATCAATTAGATGTGTCCAGTGTAAATAATAATAATAAATGACGCTATAACGGTACCGCTGTCTCATCATTTAGATGTATCCAGTGTAAACAATAATAATTAATAATAATAAATGTCGGTATGATGCTACCGCTATCTCATCATTTAGATGTATCCAGTGTAACTAATAATAATAATAAATGACGCTATGATGCAACCGCTATCACATCATTTAGATGTATCCAGTGTAAATAATAATAATAAATGATACTATGATGCTACCGCTATCTCATCATTTAGATGTATCCAGTGTAAATAATAACAAATGACGCAATGATGCTACAGCTATCTCATCAGTTAGATGTACCAAGTTTAAATAGTAATAATAACAAATTACGCTATAATGCTTCCGCTATCTCATCATTTCGATATATGCAGTGTAAATAATAATAATAACAAATGACACTATGGTGCTACCGCTATCTCCCCATTTAGATGTATCCAATGTAAGTAATTATAACAATAATAATAAATGACGCTATGATGCTACCGCTATCTCATCATTTAGATGTGTCCAGTGTAAATAATAATATTAACAAATAAAGCTATTATGCTACAGCCATCTCATCATTTAGATGTATCCAGTGTAAATAATAATAATAATAAATGACGCTATGACGCTACCGCTGTCTCATCATTTAGATGAATCCAATGTAAACAATAATAATAAACAATAATAAATGACGTTATGATGCTACCGCTATCTCATCATTTAGATGTATCCACTTCAAATAAAAATAATAATAAATGTCGTTATGATGCTACCGCTATCTCATCATTTAGATGTATCCAGTGTAACTAATAATAATAATAATAAATGATGCTATGATGCAACCGGTATCACATCATTTAGATGTATCCAGTGTATATAATAATAATAATAATAAATTACGCTATGATGCTACATTTTTATCGTCATTTAGATGAATCCAGTATAAATAATAACAATAACAAATGACGCTATAATGCTACCGCTATTTCATCATTTCGATATATGCAGTGTAAATAATATTAATAACAAATGATGCTATGAGGCTACAGCTATCTCATCCTTTAGATGTATCCAGTGTAAGTAAAAATAATAAAAAATGACGCTATGATGCTACCGCTATCACACCATTTAGATGTTTCCAGTGTAAATAATAAAAATAACAAAGGAAGCAATTATGCTGCAGCAATCTCATCATTTATATGTATCCAGTATAAATAATAATAATAATAACAAATGATGCTATAATGCTACCGCTATCTCATCATTTCGATATATGCAGTGTAAATAATAATAATAACAAATTACGCTATGATTCTACAGATATCTCTTCATTTAGATGTATCCAGTGTAAGTAATAATAATAATAAATAATAACAAATGACACTATGGTTCTAACGCTTTCTCTCCATTTAGATATATCCAATGTAAGCAATAATAACAATAATAATAAATGACGCGATGATGCTACCGGTATCTCATCATTTAGATGTATCCAGTGTAAATAATAATATTAACAAATGAAGCTATTATGCTACAGCCATCTCATCATTTAGATGTATCCAGTGTGAATAATAATAATAATAAATGACGCTATAATGCTACCGCTATCACATAATTTAGATGTATACAGTGTAAATAATAATAATAATAATAAATGACGCTATGACGCTACCGCTCTCTCATCATTTAGATGTATCCAGTGTAAATAATAATATTAACAAATGAAGCTATTATGCTACAGCCATCTGATCATTTAGATGTACCCAGTGCAATTAATAATAATTATAATAAATGACGCTATAATGCTACCGCTATCACAACATTTAGAGGTATCCAGTGGAAATAATAATAATAATAAATGACGCAATGATGCAACCGCTATCACATCATCTAGATGTGTCCAGTGTAAATAATATTAATAAATGACGCTATAACGGTACCGCTGTCTGATCATTTAGATGTATCCAGTATAAACAATAATAATTAATAATAATAAATGTCGGTATGATGCTACCGCTATCTCATCATTTAGATGTATCCAGTGTAACTAATAATAATAATAAACGACGCTATGATGGAACTGCTATCACATCATTTAGATGTATCCAGTGTAAATAATAATAATAAATAATAACAAATGACGCAATGATGCTACAGCTATCTCATCAGTTAGATGTACCAAGTTTAAATAGTAATAATAACAAATTACGCAATAATGCTTCCGCTATCTCATCATTTCGATATATGCAGTGTAAATAATAATAATAACAAATGACGCTATGATTCTACAGCTATCTCACCATTTTGATGTATCCAGTGTAAGTAATAATAATAATAAATAATAACAAATGACACTATGGTGCTTCCGGTATCTCCCCATTTAGATATATCCAATGTAAGCAATAATAACAATAATAATAAATGACGCTTTGATGCTACCGGTATCTCATCATTTAGATGTATCCAGTGTAAATAATAAGATTAACAAATGAAGCTATTATGCTACAGCCTTCTCATCATTTAGATGTATCCAGTGTAAATAATAATAATAATAATAAATGACGCTATAATGCTACCGCTATCACATAATTTAGATGTATCCAGTGTAAATAATAATAATAATAAGAATAATAATAAATGACGCTATGACGCTACCGCTGTCTCATCATTTAGATGTATCCAATGTAAACAATAATAATAAACAATAATAAATGACGTTATGATGCTACCGCTATCTCATCATTTAGATATATCCACTTTAAATAAAAATAATAATAAATGTCGTTATGATGCTACCGCTATCTCATCATTTAGATGTATCCAGTGTAACTAATAATAATAATAATAATAAATGATGCTATGATGCAACCGCTATCATATCATTTAGATGTATCCAGTGTATATAATAATAATAATAAATGACGCTATGATGCTACATTTTTATCGTCATTTAGATGAATCCAGTATAAATAATAACAATAACAAATGACGCTATAATGCTACCGCTATCTCATCATTTCGATATATGCAGTGTAAATAATATTAATAACAAATGATGCTATGATGCTACAGCTATCTCATCCTTTAGATTTATCCAGTGTAAGTAAAAATAATAACAAATGACGCCACGATGCTACCGCTATCACACCTATTAGATGTTTCCAGTGTAAATAATAAACATAACAAAGGAAGCAATTATGCTACAGCTATCTCATCATTTAAATGTATCCAGTATAAATAATAATAATAACAAATGACGCTATAATGCTACCGCTATCTCATCATTTCGATATATGCAGTGTAAATAATAATAATAACAAATGACGCTATGATTCTACAGCTATCTCAGCATTTAGATGTATCCAGTGTAAGTAATAATAATAATAAATAATAACAAATGTAACTATGCTTCTAACGCTATCTCCCCATTTAGTTATATCCAATGTAAGCAATAATAACAATAATAATAAATGACGCTATGATGCTACCGCTATCTCATCATTTAGATGTATCCAGTGTAAATAATAATATTAACAAATGAAGCTATTATGCTACAGCCATCTCATTATTTAGATGTATCCAGTGCAAATAATAATAATAATAAATGACGCTATAATGCTACCGCTGTCTCATCATTTAGATGTATCCAATGTAAACAATAATAATTGATACTAATAAATGACGCTATGATGCTACCGCTATCTCATCATTTAGATATATCCAGTTTAAATAAAAATAATAATAATAAATATCGCTATGATGCTACCGCTATCTCGTCATTTAGATGTATATAATGTAAATCATAAAAATAACAAATGACGCTATGATGCTACCGCTATCTCATCATTTAAATGTATCCAGTGTAAATAATAATAATAAATATTAACAAATGACGCTATGATGCTACCGCTATCTCATCATTTATATGTATCCAATGTAAGTAATAATAATTATCATAAATGACGCTATGATGCTACCGCCATCTCATTATTTAGATGTATCCAGTGTAAACAATAACAATAACAAATGACGCTGTGATGCTATAGCTTTCTCATCATTTAGATGTATCCAGCGGAAATAATAATCATAAATAATGACAAATGACGCTATGATGCTATCGCTATCTCCCCATTTAAATGTATCCAGTTTAAGCAATAATAATAATAATAATAATAATAATGAATGATCCTATGATGCAACCGCTATCTCATAATTTAGATGTATCCAGTGTAATTAATAACAATAACAAATAACGCTATGATACTACAGTTTTATCGTCATTTAGATGTATCCAGTATAAATAATAATAATAATAATAACAAATGACGCTATAATACTACCTCTATCTCATCATTTCGATATATGCAGTGTAAATAATAATAATAACAAATGACGCTATGATGCTACAGCTATCTCATCATTTAGATGTATCCAGTATAAGCAATAATAATAACAAATGACGCTATGATGCTACCGCTATCACATCATTTAGATGTGTCCAGTGTAAATAATAAAAATAACAAAGGAAGCTATTATGCTACAGCTATCTCATCATTTAGATGCATCCAGTGTAACTAATAATAATAATAATAATAATTGATGCTATGATTAAACGTATGTAGTGTAAATAATAATAACAAATGACGCTATGAAGCTGCCGCTATCTCATCATTTAGATGTATGCAGTGTAAATAATAATAATAATAATAAATTATAACAAATGACACTATGGTGCTATCGCTATCTCCCCATTTAGATGTATCCAATGTAAGCAATAATAACAATAATAATAACTGACACTATGAAGCTACCGCTATTTCATCAATTAGATGTGTCCAGTTCAAATAATACTGCTACTACTATTAATAATAACAAATGACGAAATGATGCTACCGCTATCTCATCATTTAGATGTATCCAGTGTAACTAATAATAATAATAAATGACGCTATGATGCAACCGCTATCACATCATTTAGATGTATCCAGTGTAAATAATAATAATAAATAATAACAAATGACGCAATGATGCTACAGCTATCTCATCAGTTAGATGTACCAAGTTTAAATAGTAATAATAACAAATTACGCAATAATGCTTCCGCTATCTCATCATTTCGATATATGCAGTGTAAATAATAATAATAATAACAAATTACGCTATGATTCTACAGCTATTTCACCATTTTGATGTATCCAGTGTAAGTAATAATAATAATAAATAATAACAAATGACACTATGGTGGTACCGGTATCTCCCCATTTAGATATATCCAATGTAAGCAATAATAACAATAATAATAAATGACGCTATGATGCTACCGTTATCTCATCATTTAGATGTATCCAGTGTAAATAATAATATTAACAAATGAAGCTATTATGCTACAGCCATCTCATCATTTAGATGTATCCAGTGTAAATAATAATAATAATAAATGACTCTATAATGCTACCACTATCACATAATTTAGATGTATCCAGTGTAAATAATAATAATAATAATAATAATAATAAATGACGCTATGACGCTACCGCTGTCTCATCATTTAGATGTATCCAATGTAAACAATAATAATAAACAATAATAAATGACGTTATGATGCTACCGCTATCTCATCATTTAGATATATCCACTTTAAATAAAAATAATAATAAATGTCGTTATGATGCTACCGCTATCTCATCATTTAGATGTATCCAGTGTAACTAATAATAATAATAATAAATGATGCTATGATGCAACCGCTAGCATATCATTTAGATGTATCCAGTGTATATAATAATAATAATAATAAATGACGCTATGATGCTACATTTTTATCGTCATTTAGATGAATCCAGTATAAATAATAACAATAACAAATGACGCTATAATGCTACCGCTATCTCATCATTTCGATATATGCAGTGTAAATAATATTAATAACATATGATGCTATGATGCTACAGCTATCTCATCCTGTAGATTTATCCAGTGTAAGTAAAAATAATAACAAATGACGCTATGATGCTACCGCTATCACACCATTTAGATGTTTCCAGTGTAAATAATAAAAATAACAAAGGAAGCAATTATGCTACAGCTATCTCATCATTTAGATGTATCCAGTATAAATAATAATAATAACAAATGACGCTATAATGCTACCGCTATCTCATCATTTCGATATATGCAGTGTAAATAATAATAATAACAAATGACGCTATGATTCTACAGCTATCTCAGCATTTAGATGTATCCAGTGTAAGTAATAATAATAATAAATAATAACAAATGACACTATGCTTCTAACGCTATCTCCCCATTTAGATATATCCAATGTAAGCAATAATAACAATAATAATAAATGACGCTATGATGCTACCGCTATCTCATCATTTAGATGTATCCAGTATAAATAATAATATTAACAAATAAAGCTATTATGCTACAGCCATCTCATCATTTAGATGTATACAGTGCAAATAATAATAATAATAAATGACGCTATAATGCTACCGCTGTCTCATCATTTAGATGTATCCAATGTAAACAATAATAATCGATACTAATAAATGACGCTATGATGCTACCGCTATCTCATCATTTAGATGTATCCAGTTTAAATAAAAATAATAATAATAAATGTCGCTATGATGCTACCGCTATCTCGTCATTTAGATGTATATAATGTAAATAATAAAAATAACAAATGACGCTATGATGCTACCGCTATCTCATCATTTAAATGTATCCAGTGTAAATAATAATAATAAATATTAACAAATGACGCTATGATGCTACCGCTATCTCATCATTTAGATGTATCCAATGTAAGTAATAATAATTATCATAAATGACGCTATGATGCTACCGCCATCTCATTATTTAGATGTATCCAGTGTAAACAATAACAATAACAAATGACGCTATGATGCTATAGCTTTCTCATCATTTAGATGTATCCAGCGGAAATAATAATCATAAATAATGACAAATGACGCTATGATGCTACCGCTATCTCCCCATTTAAATGTATCCAGTTTAAGCAATAATAACAATAATAATAACTGACACTATGATGCTACCGCTATTCCATCAATTAGATGTGTCCAGTTCAAATAATACTGCTACTACTATTAATAATAACAAATGACGAAATGATGCTACCGCTATCTCATCATTTAGATGTATCCAGTGTAACTAATAATAATAATAAATGAAGCTATGATGCAACCGCTATCACATCATTTAGATGTATCCAGTGTAAATAATAATAATAAATAATAACAAATGACGCAATGATGCTACAGCTATCTCATCAGTTAGATGTACCAAGTTTAAATAGTAATAATAACAAATTACGCTATAATGCTTCCGCTATCTCATCATTTCGATATATGCAGTGTAAATAATAATAATAATAACAAATTACGCTATGATTCTACAGCTATCTCACCATTTTGATGTATCCAGTGTAAGTAATAATAATAATAATAAATAATAACAAATGACACTATGGTGTTACCGGTATCTCCCCATTTAGATATATCCAATGTAAGCAATAATAACAATAATAATAAATGACGCTATGATGCTACCGTTATCTCATCATATAGATGTATCCAGTGTAAATAATAATATTAACAAATGAAGCTATTATGCTACAGCCATCTCATCATTTAGATGTATCCAGTGTAAATAATAATAATAATAAATGACGCTATAATGCTACCACTATCACATAATTTAGATGTATCCAGTGTAAATAATAATAATAATAATAATAATAATAATAAATGACGCTATGACGCTACCGCTGTCTCATCATTTAGATGTATCCAATGTAAACAATAATAATAAACAATAATAAATGACGTTATGATGCTACCGCTATCTCATCATTTAGATATATCCACTTTAAATAAAAATAATAATAAATGTCGTTATGATGCTACCGCTATCTCATCATTTAGATGTATCCAGTGTAACTAATAATAATAATAATAAATAATGCTATGATGCAACCGCTAGCATATCATTTAGATGTATCCAGTGTATATAATAATAATAATAAATGACGCTATGATGCTACATTTTTATCGTCATTTAGATGAATCCAGTATAAATAATAACAATAACAAATGACGCTATAATGCTACCGCTATCTCATCATTTCGATATATGCAGTGTAAATAATATTAATAACATATGATGCTATGATGCTACAGCTATCTCATCCTTTAGATTTATCCAGTGTAAGTAAAAATAATAACAAATGACGCTATGATGCTACCGCTATCACACCATTTAGATGTTTCCAGTGTAAATAATAAAAATAACAAAGGAAGCAATTATGCTACAGCTATCTCATCATTTAGATGTATCCAGTATAAATAATAATAATAACAAATGACGCTATAATGCTACCGCTATCTCATCATTTCGATATATGCAGTGTAAATAATAATAATAACAAATGACGCTATGATTCTACAGCTATCTCAGCATTTAGATGTATCCAGTGTAAGTAATAATAATAATAAATAATAACAAATGACACTATGCTTCTAACGCTATCTCCCCATTTAGATATATCCAATGTAAGCAATAATAACAATAATAATAAATGACGCTATGATGCTACCGCTATCTCATCATTTAGATGTATCCAGTATAAATAATAATATTAACAAATAAAGCTATTATGCTACAGCCATCTCATCATTTAGATGTATACAGTGCAAATAATAATAATAATAAATGACGCTATAATGCTACCGCTGTCTCATCATTTAGATGTATCCAATGTAAACAATAATAATCGATACTAATAAATGACGCTATGATGCTACCGCTATCTCATCATTTAAATGTATCCAGTTTAAATAAAAATAATAATAATAAATGTCGCTATGATGCTACCGCTATCTCGTCATTTAGATGTATATAATGTAAATAATAAAAATAACAAATGACGCTATGATGCTACCGCTATCTCATCATTTAAATGTATCCAGTGTAAATAATAATAATAAATATTAACAAATGACGCTATGATGCTACCGCTATCTCATCATTTAGATGTATCCAATGTAAGTAATAATAATTATCATAAATGACGCTATGATGCTACCGCCATCTCATTATTTAGATGTATCCAGTGTAAACAATAACAATAACAAATGACGCTATGATGCTATAGCTTTCTCATCATTTAGATGTATCCAGCGGAAATAATAATCATAAATAATGACAAATGACGCTATGATGCTACCGCTATCTCCCCATTTAAATGTATCCAGTTTAAGCAATAATAATAATAATAATAATAATAATAATGAATGATCCTATGATGCAACCGCTATCTCATAATTTAGATGTATCCAGTGTAATTAATAACAATAACAAATAACGCTATGATACTACAGTTGTATCGTCATTTAGATGTATCCAGTATAAATAATAATAATAATAATAACAAATGACGCTATAATACTACCTCTATCTCATCATTTCGATATATGCAGTGTAAATAATAATAATAACAAATGACGCTATGATGCTACAGCTATCTCATCATTTAGATGTATCCAGTATAAGCAATAATAATAACAAATGACGCTATGATGCTACCGCTATCACATCATTTAGATGTGTCCAGTGTAAATAATAAAAATAACAAAGGAAGCTATTATGCTACAGCTATCTCATCATTTAGATGCATCCAGTGTAACTAATAATAATAATAATAATAATAATTGATGCTATGATTAAACGTATGTAGTGTAAATAATAATAACAAATGACGCTATGAAGCTGCCGCTATCTCATCATTTAGATGTATGCAGTGTAAATAATAATAATAATAATAAATAATAACAAATGACACTATGGTGCTATCGCTATCTCCCCATTTAGATGTATCCAATGTAAGCAATAATAACAATAATAATAACTGACACTATGATGCTACCGCTATTCCATCAATTAGATGTGTCCAGTTCAAATAATGCTGCTACTACTATTAATAATAACAAATGACGAAATGATGCTACCGCTATCTCATCATTTAGATGTATCCAGTGTAACTAATAATAATAATAAATGACGCTATGATGCAACCGCTATCACATCATTTAGATGTATCCAGTGTAAATAATAATAATAAATAATAACAAATGACGCAGTGATGCTACAGCTATCTCATCAGTTAGATGTACCAAGTTTAAATAGTAATAATAACAAATTACGCTATAATGCTTCCGCTATCTCATCATTTCGATATATGCAGTGTAAATAATAATAATAATAACAAATTACGCTATGATTCTACAGCTATCTCACCATTTTGATGTATCCAGTGTAAGTAATAATAATAATAAATAATAACAAATGACCCTATGGTGGTACCGGTATCTCCCCATTTAGATATATCCAATGTAAGCAATAATAACAATAATAATAAATGACGCTATGATGCTACCGTTATCTCATCATTTAGATGTATCCAGTGTAAATAATAATATTAACAAATGAAGCTATTATGCTACAGCCATCTCATCATTTAGATGTATCCAGTGTAAATAATAATAATAATAAATGACGCTATAATGCTACAACTATCACATAATTTAGATGTATCCAGTGTAAATAATAATAATAATAGTAATAATAATAAATGACGCTATGACGCTACCGCTGTCTCATCATTTAGATGTATCCAATGTAAACAATAATAATAAAAAATAATAAATGACGTTATGATGCTACCGCTATCTCATCATTTAGATATATCCACTTTAAATAAAAATAATAATAAATGTCGTTATGATGCTACCGCTATCTCATCATTTAGATGTATCCAGTGTAACTAATAATAATAATAATAAATGATGCTATGATGCAACCGCTAGCATATCATTTAGATGTATCCAGTGTATATAATAATAATAATAAATGACGCTATGATGCTACATTTTTATCGTCATTTAGATGAATCCAGTATAAATAATAATAATAACAAATGACGCTATAATGCTACCGCTATCTCATCATTTCGATATATGCAGTGTAAATAATATTAATAACATATGATGCTATGATGCTACAGCTATCTCATCTTTTAGATTTATCCAGTGTAAGTAAAAATAATAACAAATGACGCTATGATGCTACCGCTATCACACCATTTAGATGTTTCCAGTGTAAATAATAAAAATAACAAAGGAAGCAATTATGCTACAGCTATCTCATCATTTAGATGTATCCAGTATAAATAATAATAATAACAAATGACGTTATAATGCTACCGCTATCTCATCATTTCGATATATGCAGTGTAAATAATAATAATAACAAATGACGCTATGATTCTACAGCTATCTCAGCATTTAGATGTATCCAGTGTAAGTAATAATAATAATAAATAATAACAAATGACACTATGCTTCTAACGCTATCTCCCCATTTAGATATATCCAATGTAAGCAATAATAACAATAATAATAAATGACGCTATGATGCTACCGCTATCTCATCATTTAGATGTATCCAGTATAAATAATAATATTAACAAATAAAGCTATTATGCTACAGCCATCTCATCATTTAGATGTATACAGTGCAAATAATAATAATAATAAATGACGCTATAATGCTACCGCTGTCTCATCATTTAGATGTATCCAATGTAAACAATAATAATCGATACTAATAAATGACGCTATGATGCTACCGCTATCTCATCATTTAGATGTATCCAGTTTAAATAAAAATAATAATAATAAATGTCGCTATGATGCTACCGCTATCTCGTCATTTAGATGTATATAATGTAAATAATAAAAATAACAAATGACGCTATGATGCTACCGCTATCTCATCATTTAAATGTATTCAGTGTAAATAATAATAATAAATATTAACAAATGACGCTATGATGCTACCGCTATCTCATCATTTAGATGTATCCAATGTAAGTAATAATAATTATCATAAATGACGCTATGATGCTACCGCCATCTCATTATTTAGATGTATCCAGTGTAAACAATAACAATAACAAATGACGCTATGATGCTATAGCTTTCTCATCATTTAGATGTATCCAGCGGAAATAATAATCATAAATAATAACAAATGACGCTATGATGCTATCGCTATCTCCCCATTTAAATGTATCCAATTGAAGCAATAATAATAATAATAATAATAATGAATGATCCTATGATGCAACCGATATCTCATAATTTAGATGTATCCAGTGTAATTAATAACAATAACAAATAACGCTATGATACTACAGTTTTATCGTCATTTAGATGTATCCAGTATAAATAATAATAATAATAACAAACGACGCTATAATACTGCCTCTATCTCATCATTTCGATATATGTAGTGTAAATAATAATAATAACAAATGACGCTATGATGCTACAGCTATCTCATCATTTAGATGTATCCAGTATAAACAATAATAATAACAAATGACGCTATGATGCTACCGCTATCACATCATTTAGATGTGTACAGTGTAAATAATAAAAATAACAAAGGAAGCTATTATGCTACAGCTATCTCATCATTTAGATGTATCCAGTGTAACTAATAAAAATAATAATAATAATTGATGCTATGATTAAACCGCTATCACATCATTTAGATGTATGTAGTGTAAATAATAATAAGAAATGACGCTATGAAGCTACCGCTATCTCATCATTTAGATGTATCCAGTGTAAGTAATAATAATAATAAATAATAACAAATGACACTATGGTGCTACCGGTATCTCCCCATTTAAATGTATCCAATGTAAGCAATAATAACAATAATAATAAATGACGCTATGATGCTACCGCTATCTCATCATTTAGATGTATCCAGTGTAAATAATAATATTAACAAATGAAGCTATTATGCTACAGCCATCTCATCATTTAGATGTATCCAGTGTAAATAATAATAATAATAAATGACGCTATAATGCTACCGCTATCACATAATTTAGATGTATCCAGTGTAAATAATAATAATAATAATAATAATAATAATAGATGACGCTATGACGCTACCGCTGTCTCATCATTTAGATGTATCCAATGTAAACAATAATAATAAACAATAATAAATGACGTTATGATGCTACCGCTATCTCATCATTTAGATATATCCACTTTAAATAAAAATAATAATAAATGTCGTTATGATGCTACCGCTATCTCATCATTTAGATGTATCCAGTGTAACTAATAATACTAATAATAATAAATGATGCTATGATGCAACCGCTATCATATCATTTAGAAGTATCCAGTGTATATAATAATAATAATAAATGACGCTATGATGCTACATTTTTATCGTCATTTAGATGAATCCAGTATAAATAATAACAATAACAAATGACGCTATAATGCTACCGCTATCTCATCATTTCGATATATGCAGTGTAAATAATATTAATAACAAATGATGCTATGATGCTACAGCTATCTCATCCTTTAGATTTATCCAGTGTAAGTAAAAATAATAACAAATGATGCTATGATGCTACCGCTATCACACCTATTAGATGTTTCCAGTGTAAATAATAAACATAACAAAGGAAGCAATTATGCTTCAGCTATCTCATCATTTAGATGTATTCAGTATAAATAATAATAATAATAAATGACGCTATAATGCTACCGCTATCTCATCATTTCGATATATGCAGTGTAAATAATAATAATAACAAATGACGCTATGATTCTACAGCTATCTCAGCATTTAGATGTATCCAGTGTAAGTAATAATAATAATAAATAATAACAAATGACACTATGGTTCTAACGCTATCTCCCCATTTAGATATATCCAATGTAAGCAATAATAACAATAATAGTAAATGACGCTATGATGCTACCGCTATCTCATCATTTAGATGTATCCAGTGTAAATAATAATATTAACAAATGAAGCTATTATGCTACAGCCATCTCATCATTTAGATGTATCCAGTGCAAATAATAATAATAATAAATGACGCAATAATGCTACCGCTGTCTCATCATTTAGATGTATCCAATGTAAACAATAATAATCGATGCTAATAAATGACGCTATGATGCTACCGCTATCTCATCATTTAGATGTTTCCAGTTGAAATAAAAATAATAATAATAAATGTTGCTATGATGCTACCGCTATCTCGTCATTTAGATGTATCTAATGTAAATAATAAAAATAACAAATGACGCTATGATGCTACCGCTATCTCATCATTTAAATGTATCCAGTGTAAATAATAATAATAAATATTAACAAATGTCGTTATGATGCTACCGCTATCTCATCATTTAGATGTATCCAATGTAAGTAATAATAATTATCATAAATGACGGTATGATGCTACCGCCATCTCATTATTTAGATGTATCCAGTGTAAACTATAACAATAACAAATGACGCTATGATGATATAGCTTTCTCATCATTTAGATGTATCCAGCGGAAATAATAATCATAAATAATAACAAATGACGCTATGATGCTATCGCTATCTCCCCATTTAAATGTATCCAGTTTAAGCAATAATAATAATAATAATAATGAATGATCCTATGATGCAACCGCTATCTCATAATTTAGATGTATCCAGTGTAATTAATAACAATAACAAATAACGCTATGATACTACAGTTTTATCGTCATTTAGATGTATCCAGTATAAATAATAATTATAATAACAAATGACGCTATAATACTACCTCTATCTCATCATTTAGATGTATCCAGTATAAGCAATAATAATAACAAATGACGCTATGATGCTACCGCTATCACATTATTTAGATGTGTCCAGTGTAAATAATAAAAATAACAAAGGAAGCTATTATGCTACAGCTATCTCATCATTTAGATGTATCCAGTGTAACTAATAATAATAATAATAATAATTGATGCTATGATTAAACCGCTATCACATCATTTAGATGTATGTAGTGTAAATAATAATAACAAATGACGCTATGAAGCTACAGCTATCTCATCCTTTAGATGTATCCAGTATAAGCAATAATAATAACAAATGACGCTATGATGCTACCGCTATCACATCATTTAGATGTGTCCAGTGTAAATAATAAAAATAACAAAGGAAGCTATTATGCTACAGCTATCTCATCATTTAGATGTATCCAGTGTAACTAATAATAATAATAATAATAACTGATGCTATGATTAAACCGCTATCACATCATGTAGATGTATGTAGTGTAAATAATAATAACAAATGACGCTATGAAGCTACCGCTATCTCATCATTTAAATGTATCCAGTGTAAATAATAAATAATAACAAATGACACTATTTTGCTACCGCTATCTCCCCATTTAGATGTATCCAATTTAAGCAATAATAACAATAATAATAACTGACGCTATGATGCTACCGCTGTTCCATCAATTAGATGTGTCCAGTTCAAATAATACTGCTACTACTACTAATAATAATAAATGACGCTATGATGCTACCGCTATATCATCATTTAGATGTGTCCAGTGTAAGTGATAATAATTATAAAAATAATAAATGACGCTACGATACCACAGCTATCTCATCATTTAGATGTGTCCAGAGTAAATAATAATAATAATAATTATTATAATAATAATAAATGTCGCTATGATGCTACCGGTATATCATCATTTAGATGTATCCAGTGTCAATAATAATAATAAATAATATTTCGTGCCGCTATGTTGCTACCGCTATTTCATCATTTAGATGTATCCAGTGTAAATAATAATAGTAATAAAAATAATAAATGAATCTATGAAGCTACCATTATCTTACCATTTAGATATACCCAGTGCAAATAATAATAATAATAATTATTATTATTATAAATGACCCTATGATGCTACCGCTGTCACATCATTTAGATGTATCCAGTGTATATAATAATAATAATAATAAATGACGCTATGATGCTTCCGCTATCTCATCATTTAGACGTATCCAGTATTAATAATAATAAAAATGATAATAAATGTCGCTATGAAGCTACCGCTATCTCATCATTTAGATGTGTCCAGTGTAAATAATAATAATAAATGACGCTATGATGCTACAGCTATTTCTTCATTTAGATGTATCCAGTGTAAATAATAATAATAATAATAAATGTCGCTATATGATGCTACCGTTATCCCATCAATTAGATGTATCCAGTGTTAATAATAATAGTAATACTAAATAATAACAAATTATGCTATGATGCTACCGCTGTCTCATCTTTTACGTGTATCCAATGTAAATAATATTAATAATAATAAATGTTGCTTTGATGCTACCGTTATCTCATCATTTATATGTATCCAGTATAAACAATAATAATAATAATACGAATAATAATAAATAAATAATACCAAATGACGCTATGATGCTACCGCTATCTCATCATTTAGATTTATCCAGTGTAAATATTAATAATAAATGACATGATGATGATACCGCTATCTCATCATTTAGATGTATCCAATGTATGTAATAATAATAATAACAATAATAAATGACGCTATGATGCTACAGTTATCTCATCATTAAATGTGTCCATTGTAAGTAATAAAAATAATAATAAATGACGTCTGTGTGCGCACAAATATTACATATACTGACTACATACCAAAACCTAAGTTGCTGTAATAAACGTAAGGGTTAATGTGCATATGCTAATCGGTAAAGTAAACGATTATAAGTTTACGCCAAATATTAAGTTTTGTGTAATGCAATTTCTGTATCATGAGATGCTCACTTACATGAGATGCTCACTGCTGTTTATTAGTCAGTCGATTTCCAAATCAGTGTTTGCGTGGACTTCATGGATTAAGTTTTCCAGTGTCTTTATGATAACTTTGCAATTACACGTCCTGCAATCGTTGATCTTTCTGGACTTCTTCATTTGCCGGGTTTTCCTAGCTACTGGTGCTCGACGCTGCGTCAGATCTTCGTTGACGTAAATCAACGATGCGTTGTTGTTTTCTCGAATTCGACATCTCGCCAAAATAACCACATCGCGCACTTCTCTATTTGCAAATCGTACAATGACCGGCCGCGGCCGCACCCCTTTCTGTCGCCATCCAAGACGATGGCTTTTTATAATGTCCGTGTTAACTGTCGGGCGTGACACTCCCTTTGTCTGGTGTACAATGGTTATCACCATGGTAGTGGTGTCCTCTCCTTGGTCGGACTCTGCGATTCCGCAAAATCGTAGGTTTGGTCGGCGGAAATATTGTTCTAAATTGTTAAGATAATTGTCCAAGGATGAAAGGCTGACCTCTAGCGCAGCAACGTGTTTATCTTTTTTGCTAAGTCTTTCGCTTAGCTGCGAAAGGACAAGGCATCTGCTTTATCTGTCAGGACTTGCGGTTAGGGCACGCTTCGGAGCTTGTTCACAATTGTATCATCAGTTAATAGTTCAACGAATTGCAGCAGCATTGCGTTGGTCTCATGGTGCCCCTCTCTGAAAGTCGGAAGTATTACCCTCTGTACGTTTCGGTGGCATGTCAAATTGATGTCAAAAACATGTCCAAGGCAAACCTAATTTATTTAAGTTCTCTCCCGAAAACACGACGTCAGGCCACGGCAACCATCTTGAATGCACAACATGGAGTTGACAACCATCATTGTCTACTCAAGACCAGCCAAAGAGTGCATGGGAAGATATTCCAGGAATGCGTTACACACATTATTGATAATGTGTTGGCCACTGTTTCGACCAATTTTTTAATAACAGTAGTCCTCTCGAATGGCGATTCCGGCATGCGTTGAAAAGATTGATACGGTCACAGTTTCCGGATAAGGGTCTTAGGCAAGGACCGACCATTTCTTCGACTTCGATATGTGAATTTCAAATATAATTGCTTTATGTTACACATTATTTAGATAGATTGAAACATTAACTGGACAGTTAAAGTCCATTTTTATAGGCTAAGGTCAATACGACGGACGTTTTTCATCCAGGTTATCCACACATATCTGGGTGAGACGCCTCACGTTGTGAAACGTCGCAGCATCGATCAAAAGATGCGGATATTCGTTTACTACGATCCCGTCTCGATTCCTGCTTTGCCTGCTGCCAGCCGAAATCTCGTCAGAGTGAGTTATTATTAAAATAACCAGTATCATAGTTTTACATCATCATCATCTTCTTCTTCTTCTTTCGATCGTGTATTCCCTTTTGGGAGTGGCCGCTCGAATCCTGTCCTGTCCATTGCGCCCTCCTCCACAACTTCTGTCACTTCCATGTCTCTCCTCACCACGTCCCTCATTCGTAGCCGTTGTCTCCCCATACTCCGCTTGTCATCCACCGGCAAAATCCACACCTTCATTATCGCACTGTCTTCCTCACTACGCAGAACACGGCCAAACCACTGCGGTCTGGTCTTTCTAAATTCATACGTTATTCCCAACACATTCTACTTTCCTATAACTTCATTACGTCTTCTCTATATTAAAAATATTATTATTTAATGTTATGCAATAATAAAGATGAGTTTGTGTGCGTGCGTTACATAACGTTGAATTAACATCTGAGCACACTTTTTACTTCCTACGTTTGTAAATATGCTGCTGGGTCGGTTTCACGAAGCATGCCTACCGTACGAAGGAACTGACGCGGAAGTTTGACGCAGATTACGCAAATCACAACAATAACAGATAACACGCAAATCATTTGAATAATAGCGTGTCTATGTCAACGCGCATACTCGGTTGCGTTCTAAGTTATTCAAACGTCAGCTGGATTCCCAGAACGAGTGTTATATGGTTTGATACATCAAGGTAAAATGCTCTAGACCATTCAGGTAGTCTTATTATCATGATGTATCAATCCAGAAAATGCACGGCAGCCTGAGAATCCTATGTTAAACATACTCTTGTGGACGTCGAGTGGATATTAGCACGGCTAGCTGTTGTATTGCGTTTGATAACGAGGCGAGCACGTTGCCACTAATCCACTACTTGTGCTACTAGTGTGGCGTCGTAGCACAGTGCTTAGACCGCCGACAGGACCTGGGTTCAAAACCTCGTAGTGCCGTCTCGAAGCTCGCACTTGTGTTCTCTCCACTTTGCCTCACTTCACCTGGCCGTATAAATGACCATGTAGCTATACACAATGGTTGATATGTATGAACGAATAGTCTCCGCGCAGTAATTTCAGAATGTCTGAATGCTTCCCAGAGAAGTTGAGTTGGCATTGCAATGAATAGGTCTTCCACGAGGAGGATTGAGCGATCCTAAGGACTGGATACCATGTTATATAAAAACTTTCCCTTTCAACCAAAGCCTGAGTTTGCGCATAATTCATTCATAATGCGTTCAACCACGTCGTATGTCACATTAATTTAGAGTGTAATGTGCAATAAAGTTTAGTCATGTGTCATTGAACCTATTGAAGTAAATTATATTAATAGACGTATGATCATACACAGAATGTCCTCATTCCGGAAGCGGTGACCTACTTCGGAAATACGCTTAAAGTGAGATCCAGCAGCGTGAATGTTCGACTGTTCAGGTATTGATTAACAAAGGTGAAGGGTTACTGAAAACACACCAAATCAACCTGCGAAGATTATTGACTAATTTAGAGAAAAAAAAATAATGAAACGAAATTGTTGAAAAGGACATCACTAGTGTGAGTCGTTTGTGCCAGCATGCCTTCAGGTCGACAACAAAATAGCAAATATGTTTACCATACTTTACTTGAAATACTGGTTTGCAAATTTCCAAAACAAATACTGCAAATACTACACAACGTGGTGAACAAAACCAAACGTGTTGCAGTACTTTTTAAAGTATTGCAAATACATGGAATTTTGCACTGGAAATAAAAAATGTCAACACGTTCTAAGAGTATTGCAAATATTTGGAATGCTCACAAATGAGTATTTCAATACGCTATATTCCGAACACACATTAGCGGAAGAAAAGACTGTTTTAGTTTGAGTAGGCCCGCTGATGAAGGTGGTTACTCAAGTAATTTTATTTATGACTGAGTTGCCGAGTTGCCCGGCGTTGCACGGGAGAAATGGCAGACTCATTGCACTACCTAGTCAAGTTTTGGTAGGGCAATGCCTGATGGTTTCACGAAGCGTTCCTGCCGTACGAAGGAACGTATGTGGACGTTGACTCTGAACAATCGTAGAAAACACGCATAGCGTTGCTAATAATTGTATGTAACTACGAATTCCAATTGTTCTGAGTTACGCCATCTTCGTCAAATGTACACGTAGGCTCCTTCGTCATTTCCCCTCCACCGGGGAATTGTGAAATTTTTTTAACGTACGAACCATGCCGATGTGCTCCCAGCACAACTAAAAAGGTCAGCCAAATAAATGGGAAACTGACGGAGATACGAGGGAACAGACATACATACATAATACATACTCCGCAACATTGGCGTTACCCACCCTTTCACCACTGCCACAATTATACATTAAAAATGGACGGCTGGCGTAGATATATCAACGATTGGTAGGCTGTGCAACGCCACTGTTGCTTACGACTTATTACACATAGTATATGTGCACTTGAGATACATAACATAGTTCTATGGAGAAAGGAGATATCACCTATATATGTAGGTTATCGAGGAGCAAAGGGGACCAAGCTTAGTCACCCATCAGTTTGTCACGCTCCTACGTAGTGGGGCAACAACTTATATACGAAAACAATAGTATCCCAAAGGAGCACGGTCCTCTTGTTCCCCAAATACGCTGTTCATCCGTTTAACACACATTGTGGCTTAATGTTCTATCTACACTTTCCCGATTCAACTGTATTAATCTATATGCCAAACGTCATGATTGTTGCAATTGTCAAAAATACACTCCGCATAATAATAAAAAAATCATCCATTCAATCTACAAGTTAATCGCCTTCAGTACGTGTACTGTAGCCTGATCATACATGTTACAGGAGATGCAGCACTTATCAGGTATATTACGTTCGTGGAGATGTCAGGCCGTACTGTGGTAGGTGAGTGTCAGGTCTTAAGTGGTTGACACTGAACAATAAATTCTTAGGCCTAATTATTGCTGTATACAGAGGTAGGCCTATAATTAGCTTTTTTCTTGTATGTTATATTTCTCCTAATCAACCCAAGAATTTGATTACCCTTTGAAGCTGCAATACCACACTGCTCTGAAACTTTCATATCAGCACTTATTGTAACTCCTAAGTCGTTTTATTTTTCCGGTGGTACTTAGAATAGTATCTCCCATTTTACAGTTTACATTCAAGTTCCCGTCCTGTATGTAGGCATTTACATTTCCCAAAATTGAATAATATCTGCCATTTCTCAGACCATTTAAATAATTTGTCTAGATGGTTTTGTAAATGTTGTTTATCACCATCATTGTTAACCTTTCTAATCACTGTGTTATCAGCAAATTTCAGTACATTGCTTGTTATGATTATCGTCATTGATATACAACTGTATATTAAGATAAATAAAGGTCCTAATACTGATCCTTTGGGTACCCAACTCAAAACTGATTGTTTGAAACCTCCCCATCTACTATCTTCTGGAGATCCCTTGTCTATCCACTTAGTAATTTCTTCCAAAAAACATAAATTTTAAGCATGACCTCGCTTTTAGGAACCCATGTTAAGATGCATTTAATAATTTATGCCTAACAAGGAAGTCCGCTATGTGGTCTTGAATTAACTTTTCTTATTTACAAATTACTGATGTCAAACTCACTGATATGTTATTCCCTGACTCTCTCGAACCCTTTTTAAATAATGGTATGATGTTTGTTTCTTATCGTTCAAAATGAACCACTCCCACTTTTAATGACATGTTGAACACTGTTGCAAGTGGTACACTAATTTGTTCTACTGTATCCATTAGTAGTTTTGGAGGAATTCCATCCACTCCAGGTGACTTTTTGTCCTTTATTACCTTTATTTTCGTAGCTACCATTTCAAGAGTTACAACTAACTGCCCTGAATATTCCAATTTAGCCTCTGGAAATGTAGCTTCTGGAACTAATATCCTCTGTGGTTAACACTGAACTGAAGTATCCATTTAGGTCTTCCGCCATTAAAAAACCTTGTGATATTATATTTCAAGCACTGTGTTCTAGTGGTCCAACCTTATCTCGTACGTTTTGTTTAATCCTCAAGTGGTTTCAAGTGGTTATACTCCAAACAACCCAAACTTGGGCTAACGCAGAAGTTTGTTGTGGACTGTGCGCATGCGCTGTGGGTGGTACATACAACTAAAAGACTAGTATCTTTAATGTTGCTGAAAGGGTTTTTATCTGATAGTTTTGTTTATTTTATGTATAGGATGTTAGATGAAAATTTTTAATAGGTTAGTTATGTGTATGGATAGTGTCGCTGTCTTGCCACATACACAAATAGAGTGTCTCCATACCCACACCATGGATACGTTTACGCTGAGCACTGTGTTTTAAAGGCAGTTTAGGTGAGGAGGTGTGGTGAAGGGGAGTTCCATGATAGCTTCTTGAACTGATTTTGGGTTTTTTATGCTGGTAATATTTGGTGGAATCATATTCCATATGCGAATGGCTCGGGGATAAAATGCATTCATACGACACCTGGGGGCTACGTAATGTCCACGGGTTCGAGAGCGGGTTAGTAGGCCTGGGGGGAGGTGATCTCAATAATGTTATTTATAATTTTGTAGAAGGTTGTGGCTTGTTTAATAATACGTCTTCGTTCAAAGGTTGGCCATCCAAGGGCAGTAATTAGATCTGCTGGATTTGTGTTCCGTCTGTAATAAATTTTAACAAATCTGGCAGCAGAGTGTTGTACTCTTTCAAGGCTTTTAACTTGTGAAATGGTGTGAGGATTCCATATGGGTGACGAGTACTCGAGTTTTGGCCGGATTAGCATGTTGTAGGCTGTTTGTTTAATTTCGGATTTGCATGGGCCATGAGTTCGTTTAATCAAGACTAAAACTTTCGAAGATTTTGAAGTTATGTCAGTGACATGATTTGTCCAGGTTAATTTGGAATCCAATTTTACTCCGAGATATGAGTGGCTGGATACGGTGGATAATGGCTGGCCAAAAAGCGAGTACTTGTGTGTGGCTCCTGATATATGCTTAAACATTCTTGCTGTCATTTTTATGTTACATGCTAATTTTTGCTCATAGCTTCTTTTAGATTGTCTAATTTCATTCGTAGCTGCATTAAGTGGCTCTTTGTAATTTATGTAGTCTTCGTCCTTTCTGGTACGCTTATTAACCCTCCACATAGTTCCTAATAGCTTCTAGTTTTATAATAGCTTCTTTTGACACTTCTTTCTAAAACGTTTTCCATGTTTTTTCAAGGGAACAAATTGATCAGTGATACTCTTAATTTCATACTTTAGAATGTTCCAACATTCATTTGCTGTCTTATTCCTCAGCATGTTATTCCAATGTAGACTAGTTAAGCATTTTCTCATAACATAGTTTACCTTTGTGGAAGTTTCTCCTGTATTTTGTATTTGTACTTTCTGATTTTACTTTGATGTCAACATATCTTTGATTATTTTCATTGTTACCCAATTCATTCATTTATTCATTCATGATATGGCTTTGTTGGCCCATGATTTGGTTATTCCAATTATTTGAGGGTTAATATCTTTCTGATTTACTATGCTCCTTGCATTTAAACACACGCATATATATCCAGCTTCAAAAATGTTTTCCGTACATTTTGTAACTGGTTTGTGTGTACTAGTGGCCTCTTGTTCTGTTTGAGGCCCCTCTAATTACCTCCCACGCTTCTAGTTTAAACAATGTTTGCTACCAAAACTATTTTGTAGGCTTCCTATGCCACTGTCGACTGCTGCTTATAGTTCATCAGCACACACTGCTGCACCCTTTCCACTAAGATGAAGCCCATCTCTCATGTTTATATCAGCCCTCCCAACAAAACACTCCCACAAACCTACAAATCCAACTTTCTCTTTCCTACATATCTGCTGAACTAACGTGTTAATTGCCATCGTCCGGCAATTTCGATAGCCCTGCCCCCTGCTAAAGCTTTAGAATTCCTGAGAGAATAATCTGCTCAACCCGTGTCTGCAACTGCCTGTATTACCTAACTATGACAGTTGTACTCTCTCTCTCTCTCTCTCTCTCTCTCTCTCTCTCTCTCTCTCTCTCTCTCTCTCTCTCTCTCCCTCCCTCTCTCTCTCTCTCTCTCTCTCTCTCTCTCTCTCTCTCTCTCTCTCTCCCTCCCTCTCCCTCTCTCTCTCTCCCTCTCTCTCTCCCCCTCTCTCTCTCTCTGCGTTGTTAGTACCCTCCTCTCTGCGTTGCTACGTGTGCTACAATAGAACCTCCCTTTGCCCGGACCCACGAAATTTTTCACTCTCT
>OY759269.1:20783253-20788253 GCA_963662155.1 Lamellibrachia columna
ATTCATGCAATACGCGTTAGTATAATCTCTATTTGTTTGTTTTTAAACTTTGGATTTGGCGATAACTTAAATATGAAAGTGTATATGTAGAGATTGCATTAGAGTAGTTGTTGACAGACCAATTAATCGTTTTTGTCTTTCCATTCCTGCCTATTATATGCTACAGTGATAAAGACTAACACATGTAGAGTAGCATTGTATTTAGAGAATTTAGAGAACTGAAGCGTTCTAATTATACAAACCACCGTAGTACCGTATCAGTTAGCCGACGACACTCATTCTACATTCCTACTAAGTGAAATATTAAATATTTCATACGGCAGGGATTCGCTCGCTCGCTCTACCCTTACTATCGAGACAGAAATGGCGATCCACTGACGAGTCGGAGTGACACAACTGGCTTACCCACAATTGCCCGGTAACACGCCTTTCTGGTTATTCTCCACAATTCTTCGTAATATGGGAAATTCAAGCTTGAGTTTTATAAGTTTAGCACAACGCTCAGGAACAAGTCACTTGATCCCTTGACCGGTAAGGATCGCACGGATGCCCTTGCTGGCATGTCCATAGAAACTATTCTAGATAGGGGCGGGGGGAGGCGGGGGTAGGCGGGTGGTGGGTAAAAAGTACGTTGTTACTTTCGATCGACCATGTGGATTCACATCGCCATGAGGTGGATATTGGTGTATATTGTGTTTTACATCGCAACTGGGGATGGTTTGTTCACATTTTACCCCAAATGTAAAAGTGAATTCCGCTGTGGCGCTAGATATGCAAAATTACACATTGTTGTCAAAATGTATAAACAATATATATATATATATATATATATATATATATATATATATATATATATATATAATGATCTCTTTGGTATGGTAACGTTCAAGTAATTACAATTAGGATACTCATTTATACTGTATCATATATATATATATATATATATATATATATATATATATATATATATATATATATATATATATATATATATGAGACAGTATAAATGAGTATCCTAATTGTAATTATTTTAACATTATCATACCTAACAAATACTTCTTTCTTCCAACTTCCTGTAGAACAAATTTGCCATAAAAGGAAAGAAAATACCTTATTATTGCCAAACATTGGGCGCTTTATTCGAGAGACAACATTCGATTCAGGAACTGTACTTCAAGCATTTTGCATTGTCTTCAACATCTTTGATTGTCCTCTGCTTTGTTTGTCAACGGTCGCTGCTGGCCAGAACACGAGTATTTGTATGATTTCAAACTGATAACAAAGACAAACCAAATATGTGTGTAAGTAAGTACGCCAGCCAAGCTGTAGTAAGATAAAACAAACGACACGAAAGTAACAACCATACGAAGATAATAATAGCCGCTTCTCAAGCTATAGTCAACGGACTCAAATTTCTTATGTACAACATTACTATAGTTTGAGTTATCGTCGGACCTCGCATTATAGACACGACTCCGATAACGATAACTGTCTTCGAAATATAACTGAGTGATAAGTATGCTTGTGAGACATTTTGTTTGGTATTTAATACAACGTGGAACACTAGTGCTACACAGCGGCGACTTTTAGTGTAAACATTCCACATAGTTCACTTTATCATAAGACAATGTACGCAATGATTCATAACATTCTCCACAGGGAAGTTATCGAGCGGCCCGTGATGTTTGTTTACGTTAATCTAACGGGTTGTTTTATCAAGTTTCCAAACACGCTGTTGAAAATTTTAAACGATGGCGTCTTTTCATCGTTTGATAATCGTACGTAATTCACTCAAAACTTTGTTCACAAATGTGTCTAATCAATCAATTAATCAATCAATAAATCAAGCAGTCAATCGATCAATCAATCAATCAACCAATCAATCAATCAATAAATTAATCAATCGATCGATCAATCAATCATTCAATCATCATTCAATATTCAAGAAGAGTAAATAAGATATCCGTATTATTAATAATAGTGTAATATTGTGTGTGTGTGTGTGTGTGTGTGTGTGTGTGTGTGTGTGTGTGTGTGTGTGTGTGTGTGTGTGGCGCGCGCGCATGCATACGCACGTGCGAGTCTATTTGTATTGTTGCAGGGGTGGCTGGAGTTCGAACGTGACGAAAGAGTTCGTCCGGAATTGGGCCGTGAGATCAGGCATCGTTCAGCATAGTGTCACAATGTTCGTGATGCCAGCCGTCGTTGTAAGCAAACCCTCCAGGCACAGGTGGAGTCGTTGTACTCTGTAATCGCAATCGTGTGAGGTCTTCAACAATTTCTTAGTAATCTTAGTCACACTCGATAACTACATTGATCAAAAAGGCCAAGTAATCATAATCGTACTCTTTGTTTGTTCTTCTTTGGAGTTATGTATTAGTAGTTGTTCTTTGAATCACACGCTATGGATTACATCTACATGCAGGGTTTTAAGGTCTCTTAAAATGGACATATGAAAGACCTGCTCTGACCGTACATGATTTTTTTAAACCTAATTGTTAATATATAATATTAAATACAAACTAAGAAAAGAACAACTTCCAATGCGTACTAACAATAAACATAACTAGTTTTAAAACTTCACTTGGCACCGCTGCCTAAAACGGCCAAAGCCGTCTTGACGTAAAACCAAGACAAGGCGTCGCTAGACGTTACTATAACTGTCAGTGTTACATCGCAATTTCGAGAGTTGGATCCCATAAGCCATCAAGATATTGACTGGCAGCCAATGTCTACATTACAAAGCAGGCATTTATTATGGACGAAATAAAACTTAACATTTTGACGTATATTGATTACCACATCATTATGAGTTCCTTTCTTTTTTCGGTTAAGAGAATTAGCCGCGTAACACAATGACATTGCTCTGGCGCGAAGTGATTATTCTAAGCGAAGTACAATGTATAACAGTACTTGTTGACAGCGTGAGGCGCGGCGACACTTCGGCTGTGATACACTGGAGGGCGCTGTAGTAGTGTTTGTGTTGACAGCGTGAGGCGCGGCGACACTTCGGCTGTGATACACTGGAGGGCGCTGTAGTAGTGTTTGTGTTGACAGCGTGAGGCGCGGCGACACTTCGGCTGTGATACACTGGAGGGCGCTGTAGTAGTGTTTGTGTTGACAGCGTGAGGCGCGGCGACACTTCGGCTGTGATACATTGGAGGGCGCAGAACTGGAAAACCAGGGAACTGCAGGCTCGATTCTCACCCACTGGGAAAAAAGGGTGTTTGGGGTGGGAACATTGGTTCTAATCCAGCCGCAATCCAACACACGCACGCATACACGCACGTATGATTGGTCATCAATTTATTGTTCGTGGAATGATCTCAGTGATTTCTAACGCTGTGTGCACAGTATATAGAATGACATCAATTATCTGGCCGTGAGTTCATTGTATGTAGAATAAACCAATATATGTATCGCATTGGATTCGTTGTGTATAGAGTAATATGCTTATGTATACGCTTATGTATAGTAGAATGTTCCCTGTTTGTATGGGGCAAAATAATTTTTTCAAACAACGCTGTTGACATTTTACAGCAATCCATTGAGATGTTGCAACCGCTCACGTGACACAACGTTTACCGTTATACATATATACAAATTTAACCTCGAAATGTCTATATCTATTTAAATATAATTCAATATCTCGACAACTACTGAACCAACTTTGCCATTGTCATTTACCAGTTTTTACCTATTCATCAGACAATTTGAACAATGTAGTTCAATCAACCTGTTAGGGTCAAGGTTATGCTTGGGTTAGATAAAGAGATTGAGCTAGGATTAAAGTTAGGTGGTCCTAAAGGGTTGAGTGAGCTAAATATTTCAGTGAATAAAACTTGTCTGGTGAGTAAGTCCAACTGAAATTTTCATGACAATCGGTTCAGTAGTTTTCGGAATATTGCGCTAAATACATATATTGGAATGTCGGGGTTAATTGTGCATTTATGTATAATGTTAAACTTTGTTTCGTGTGCGCGGTTTCATTCTCTCAACGAATTCATGTGCATGGTTGTTTGAAGATTTATTCTGAACTCTCTAACGCATCACCACGTGTTAACTGTACATATATTGACGCCATATAGATGGTTGTTGCATATGACTTTTAAATTCATATGCGTGTTGGATGTAGAACGAAGCGATGACAAGCACGATCACCCAATACCCTGTATTTTCCCGGATGACGCTGGCTTTGATGGAGGACACTGGGCAAGTGAACCATTGGCTACGGTCTAACATCTTCAAACACCATCTCTAATATGAACATTAACATTGGAGTGTGGTTTGACAAAACTAATGAGATTAAACTAATGAGATTAAGGTAGACCATATATATATATATATATATATATATATATATATATATATATATATATATATATATATATATATATATATATATATAATTAAATATATATATATATATATATATATTATATATATATATATATATATATATATATATATATATATATATATATTATATATATATATATATATATATATATATATATATATATATATATATATATATATATATACATATATATATATATATATATATATATATATATATTTATATATATATATATATATATATAATATATATATATATATATATGTATATATATATATATATATATATATATATATATATATAACTAATTACTGTGCTGTTGTAGATGGTACAAAGTTAACTACAAGATGGCGGAGGAACTTAAATGGGGTTTTAGTCTCGGCTGCGAGTTTGCACAAGGAAGTTGTCTGCAGTATATGCAATCTAGGAGAGCGGCGTAAGTACCACCTTACGTAACCACACCTTACGTAACTACACCTTACGTAACTACACCTTACGTAACTACACTGTAACAGTGGTCATTCTTACCATATATGCTAAAGGAAATTCCTTATTAAAGTTCCTGTTACAGTTCCGGTCCCTTATAATTCCTTTAATGGCTTTACATTCCTTTGTTTTTGAAAATACCTTGTCTAGGGGG
>OY759269.1:20793253-20808253 GCA_963662155.1 Lamellibrachia columna
GTCAGTGACACATCGCTTCACGAAGTCCTTCCAGCTCCGTCGCGGTCTTCCTTTTGTTTTTCTACATCCGCTCTATTCGTTAACCGTTCGTCTTCCATTCGTTCCACACATCCAGCCCAATTGAACCGATTCCTCATCAGCTTCCTCCTAAAACTATATCACCTCCTCCAGTTTTCGCTTCTGTGCTGTTCACCATCGCAATTCTCCTCACCCCGTTTCTCTCTCTCGAAAACTTGGACTTCCTCTTGTTTTCCGTCATCGCCATGGTTTCTAAGACGTATACGTAGGCTGGTGTTATGTACGCACTAGAACTAAACATCTTTCCTTTGAGCTTCCGATATATATATATATATATATATATATATATATATATATATATATATATATATATATATATATATATATGTGTGTGTGTGTGTGTGTGTGTGTGTGTGTGTGTGTGTGTGTGTGTGTGTGCGTGCGTGCGTGCGTGCGTGCGTGCGTGCGTGCGTGCGTGCGTGCGTGCGTGCGTGCGTGCGTGCGTGCGCGTGCGTGCCGCGTGCGTGCGTGCGTGCGTGCGTTGTTGTATGTATGTATGTATGTATGTATGTATGTATGTATGTATGTATGTATGTATGTATGTATGTATGTATGGCAAGGAGCCATGATAACATACCAAACGAGACAGAACTGGATTTGTTCCAAGTTGCCTGAATTTCACTTTACGTGTTACACTTGAACGTACACATCTTGATACATATCTGGCCGAGAGTACCCACGATTTAACAAGATTTAACAAGATTTCCATCCAAAACAACAAGTTCCAGATGGCAAGTGGACAAGGAAGCCATTGGCTTATCGAGAGTCCAACAATTTTCTCATCTATGTGTAGCCCGCCCTTATCAGATATATGTCAATTCTATTTTTAAACATATTCACACTACTAGCATTAACACAATCATTTGGTTGTTTGTTCCATTCATTTATCACCCTCTGTGAAAAAAGAGTACTTTCTCATGTCCAACCTACACTGCTCCTTAACTAATGCTGCTTTGTTTCCTCTGGTTTTACTGCCTTCTTTAAGTTTGAAGAACATATTCCTATCAACATCCTCATAGCCGTTCACTATTTCATACCCTTCTGTTTGGTCTACTCCTAGTCTCTTGGTCTCTAGTGTTGTCAAACCACATTGTAATAAGCGGCTTTCGTAACTAAGGTCTCCCAGTTCTGGAATCATTTTAGTGGATCTTCGTTTTATTCTTTATAACCTGTCTATGTCCTTTTTACGATACGGCCTCCATGCTTGAATACAATATGCCAAATGTGGTCTAACTATTGCTTTGTACAGGGGTACAATTTGCTGTTTCTCCTTATATGTGATAGTTCGCCTAATTAGCCCTAGAATTTGATTTCCTTTCGAAGCAGCAATCCGACATTGTTCTGAAACTTTGACGTCCTTTTCTTGTGTGGTTCTACCTAGTACAGCACCCCACATTTTATATTCTTCGTCCATGTTTCTATGTGTACGGATTTACACTGCCCAAAATTTACTAACATTTGCCATTTTTCTGACCATTTAACAAAATTATCTAGATTATCCTATAAACTGTTTTTATCTGTAACATTAGTAACCTTTCTGGATACTTCTGTGTCATCTGCAACTTTCAGTACTTTGCTAGATATGTCATCTTCTAAATCATTTATATATATATATATATATATATATATATACACATATATATATATATACATATATATATATATATATATATATATATATATATATATATATATATATATATATATATATATATATATATATATATATATATATATATATATATATATATATATATATATATATATATATATATATATATATATATATATTAAAAACAGTATCAGGCCTAATATTGATTCCTGTGTTACCTGTTTTTAATATATATATATATATATATATATATATATATATATATATATATATATATATATATATATATATATATATATATTAAAAACGGTATCAGGCCTAATACTGATTCCTGTGGTACCCCACTCAAAACCGATTTCCAATTTGAAATCTCACCATATACTATTACTCTCTATCTTCTGTGTGTAAGCACTCTTCTATACAGTTGATTACATCATTACCTATAGCATGAGCTTTTCGTTTTTAAGTAACACTGATCGAAAGCTTTCTGAAAATCTAAGTAGACAACATCCACTGCTGACCCGTCATCTACCCACTTTGTAATTTTTTCCAAAAAAACATAAGAGATTGGTTAGACATGACCTTGCTTTTAGGAACCCATGTTGAGATGTATTTATTAATTTATGTTTTACAAGGATTTAACAATGGGGTCTCTAATTAATGTTTCGAATAATTAAATACAACTGATGTTAAACTCACTGGTCTAATTTTCTGGCTTGTTCCTCGATCCCTTCTTAAATAACGGCGTAATGTTTGCTTCTTTCCATTCTGAAGGAACTATTCCTTCTTCTAGTGACAAGTTAAACAATTTTGTAAATGGTGTACTAATTTGCTCAATCATTTCCTTAAGCAGTTTTGGTGGTATCCCATCAACTCCCGGTGATTTATTATCTGTCTTCTTTGGAATATTCCAACATTTAATTCATCAGCATGTTATTCCAATCTAGCTTGGTTTAACACGTGCTGAGTAAAGATGATATCCTGAATTAAAAATAGAAATTGTTGTTCCTCACCCCCTGTACTCTCTAGAGATTTCCATAGTTAAAATCTCCCATTATGATACATTCCCCTTTACTAACCTCCTTTATTGCATTTTGTATTTTTGGTTCCTGCTTCGTTTTTGTTTGGACTTCGGTAAACTAATCCAATAGTTAATTTTGAATTTCCTGAAACTATTTTGCACCAAACAGCTTCATCGCAATTTGCTGCATTCCTCTTAACACAGTCGAGCGGTGAAGTTATGTATGTTTTCCATTTTCATTCTCTGCCTCCATTAGGCAAGCATAGCTACCTCCGTCGGCTCTATGCGAGTTATATGAAAATAATATGCTTAGTTCATGCAGGGGATTTGTTTATCACTTTATACATTATACAAATTCCGGCCTATGTGCTTGACTACATTATTGTATTTGATTTAAGTTTTCTGTTAAATGTTTTTCCAATTCGTGTGCGTGCCTCAAGAACATGCACGCACGTCCGCTGATTTAACATCGATTGGCATGTTTTCGTGTTCAGTTGTTGCATGGGGAAAATAACGTCAAACATACGACTCGAGAACGATTTGGCTGATCGCTAATCCGGTTCTTTGTTGTCTAAATATATAGTGTGTGATTAGTTTATGATAATATAAGTAATATCCGCAGTCTGCGTAATAAAAAAACTGTGTACTTTTGCTAAAGTTGTCGAAAGAATATATTTCGATTGTCAGATCGTGAAAATATAAAGAAACCTAAACTGTGCGTATAATGGTCAAAATGGGTCAACAATGTCAATTTATTAGTTGTCAGCGACTTATTGGCGTCCTCGAAATTGGCGTCCGATTGCCATAAATGATTAATACCCCAGACACGGTTTATTCTCCGATTTAGTTCAATCAATCGGTTAAAGTTAGGGTTTTGGTTAGATATTGTGTTATGGTTAGGGAATCTTAACTTGTTGATTGAGCTAACATTTCCCAAGACCCAATGTACATAAATGCCGAGGTGTTAGACAACAATGCCAACTAGCTGGAATTTACATGATTTATATGTTTTTTTTCTTCAATTTGCTTCAGATAAATAAAGAAACAATTCCACACACGGATGACGCAGTTCATGAACGCTACCTGCCTATACCAAGCGACCGAGTTATGTTGCGAATGAAAGGTCTGACAAGGGAAGCGCCCAGTGGTCGTGCCAGAAAGACAGACTATTTCCTATATTGAAGCACAAATGGCACCAGGTGAAGTTGATGAAACTGAAGGCAACGTCTTGAAGAAGGTACGATAAACTGCAAGCAGATACTACCAAGAATATATGTAGGGTAGGGTGGATCTCGGACTGAAAGGTCCTGCGCACGTCGAGCGGCGGTGGAACAAGGAAGACCGTCGTACCGAAAGACGCTGACAACAAGCATATACTAGAAGAAGGGAAACCCTTTTATTCCCGGAGGGAAGATCAACAAAAGAAAGATTGGAAGAGTTTGACTACTCAGTGCTGGACTATAAAAAAGGTACAATGCCTGAGGGCGTAACCGTGGGGGACATATACGAAATGACAAACTGTGAGATTATGTCCGCTTTTACATATCCTCTGTCAAGAATGAGTCAACAACAGAGGACAGCGAGAGTTTGCCAGACATATTGGGGGTAACTTTCCGCGAAAAGAACGCATCAACGCAGAATACGACCTCATTACAAAAATCAGCATTTGAACCAGCAAGCGCACAACTACCATGTGTAACACACACAACTACCATGTGTAACACACACAACTACCATGTGTAACACACACAACTACCATGTGTAACACACACAACTACCATGTGTAACATTTACGTCTGATCCTCCTTAATAGAACCCATGTGGCAGTTCTTCACATGACAGCAACGACATTACACATTACGAAATCGACGAAGACATCTTGTTGACATCAGTGGATGACAATGAGATGCTCTTTGGCCAAGCGTTGATTGAGGGCCCAGATGTTTTGGACAACACGTTCCCATTACAACCGGGTGCACTAGATGCAACTGATACCTAGGAAGAGGAGATGGAAGCACCACATCCTTCAACCTCTAGTGCGGGACTACACACTTCACCTCGTGCACCAACACCACCCACGGATAACGACACATATATAAATATACACCGATCAAACATACAACGAGAAATGATTGGCATGTTTATGGATCCATCTATGCTAGATGCTCCGATCAAGGTGCGATTTATGGATGAGGCCGGGGCAGGCGCTGATGGTTTGTCTCGGGATGCGTACTCGGCATTCTGGAAAGAATTCTTCCTAACGTCTGCATGCGGTGACAACGAAATGGTACCTGATGTTTTCCCAGATTATGGCAGAGACGAGTAGGAGGCTGTCGGCAGAATCTTGCTGAAGGGCTATCTCGACACCGGCGTTTATCCACTACAGCTTTCTTTTGTCTTCTCGGTGGCCGTAATCCATGGCGAACATGAAATGACACCAGACATCATGTCTGAGTCACTTAGGATGTACCTGTGCGAAACAGATCGGCATGTGACAGATAAAGCTCTGCGTGGTGAAGGACTTGATAAAGGCGACAAACATGACTTTCTTGACCTTTTGTCAAGGGTCAATTGCCACTCTATCCAAAAACACGTTGAGGTACTGCACTACGTTCTTTGCATAGCACATAAGGAGCTCATCCAAGAGCCCAAATATGCTCTCGATACGATAGCGAGTACTGCCAGGGAAGGACTGCAGCTACTCGTTCCATGTCCAGATGCCATACGTGATATGAATGACAGCAAGAAGCCTACTCCATGCAAAGTGATCAAACTGTTAGATGCTAATCCGTTACACAATGAGCAACGTTCAGCTCTGTCTTATCTGAAACGGTTCATCAAGGGACTCTATGACACGATGCTCAAGAAGTTCCTGAGACATGTTACCGGTGCTGAAATGATCTGCACACAATCATGGCGAGGCAGCTTCTGGTTACGATGTCTGTTTACATATGATCTCCGCTGTTTAGTTAATTTTTGGCTGTTTACAGTGGAGAAAGGGCGTTTTGCATCTTAATCATTATCATTCTAGCAGCATACTGATTATCCCACCATGATGTTTATATGTAAATTCTGAGCTGATACGATATAAATCCAATATTAAACATCGACCCATTCGAAATTTCCCGCTAAAATGTTCATTCTTCCGGTTAGGTGCCCAATTTAAACAACACAGATAAGTAAGGCTAGACAAAAAATAGTAATAACGTAGGTAAAGCTGCACTCCCAACCTGAGTCATCTATGATTTTTTTACGGAATTACGGAAAGTAGTGAAAATGACCAACACAGTGGTCCAAAAAAAGATTCTGGCGAAAATGTAGCAATTTGTAGCGCTCCCATCACAAAACTAAAAATAAGGGGGCACGGAGAGGTAACAACAACTCTGAATCGGGAAGCGATGTTAGAAAAGCTTGGAAATGTGAAGACTACGAGAAAATCTTTAAAAGTGAGAAAGACAGAATGCTCGAGTGCGAGTACTGCGGAAACCGATACTGCATTAAATGCTTGAAATTTAAACCTGGCGAATATGAGGCAATGGGGAAGCCCGGATGCATGAGATTTTGCTTAAAATGCAAACCAAAAATTAAAAAAATATTCTCAATGAGAAAGTTATCGAAGAGAGATGCGAGATGTATTTCAAAACTATGAACACGAGATTTGAGGCCATAGAGAAAAAGCTGGATGTTAAATGCGATAGTAAAGAAGTAAAACAAATCGTAAGGTAGGAAATGGATTCATTACATACATGCAGCCCAAATGATTATGAAAGCAGGAACCTACTAAAGACCCAAAATAGTGGAATTGTTGTGGAGGAAACAGTAAGAGAAATCAATGAAAGAAAAAATTAGGGAAACAAATTTTCTAATATTCAATGCCCCAGAACCAAAAACAAACCTAAAGTAAGAGAGGGTGAGGATATATATGGAGTTTGTTGAAGGGTTATGTAATGAGGTGTGCCATCTGAACCTAGACGTAAAACATGAGATAACCAAAGTTACCAGTCTAGATAAAACACAAACAGACATACGGGTGATACTGAGCAAAAACCCAAACCTCTCATGGCAGTAATGAAAGACACTAACAAAAAGATGGAATTGTTCAAACGACTATCAAACTTAAGAGATGCAGAGGACAAATATAAATGTATCAGCATCCAGCTCGACTTAACAAAAAAAGAAAGACAGGAAGGAAGGAAACTCCTAGAGGAGGCCATGAGATAAATGATGAGGGGAAATGGTTGTACATGGTGAGAGGCCCAACATGGGCCAGAAACATTGTAAGATTCAAACCTCGAAGGGACGAGGAGTAAGACAAGAAAGATCATCTAACCACAAACACACTATAAATACAAATTATACACATAAACAGTTAAAATGTTTCTAAACCAACGCCAACAGTCTAATCAATAAATTTACTGAGTTCAAAGCTCGAGTCGAATCAAACAGGTGTATGGTGATTGAAATCACTGAGGTTAAACCGAAAAAACAGATATGTCTATTAAACATAACTGAACTGGGTTTGAGTGACTATGATTTATACCATAACATCGATAAGCAAAGACGAGGTGTTTGTATATATATATATATACCCACAAAACACTAAACGCAAAACCTTTCATATCTTTAGGAACCAACTTTCAAGAATCGATATGGGTTGAGATCAAAATTAAACAAAAAAGACGCTTTGATAGGATGTGTATATAAAAGCCCGGGCATCTCTGGCAGCAATAACGAACAATTAAATGAACTGATCAGTGAGGTAAAGCGCTATAAACACTGACATTTTCTCTTACTTGGAGATTTTAACTACCCCAACATAGAGTGGTAAAACTGGAACACACTCTCAGAGAATACTAATAGCCCAGACACAACATTTAAAGAAGGAATAAGAGATAATTTCCTCTTCCAACATGTCGCGCTCCCCGCAGGGGGCGATTAGGAAATAAATCGAACATTGTTGATTTAGTTTTCACCAATGAAAAAGGTATGATACATGATATAGTGTACGAAAGCCCACTTGGTAAGAGTGATCACTCTGTCCTCATCATTACATTTAGGTGCTATGCAGAAATAGCTAGCCATACACGACTTAAATATTATTAAGACCAAGGGGATTATAATAGTATGAAGACGAAACTAGACCACACATACTGGGGCGAGATACTTGACACGAGCACTATAAACCATCAATGGTTAGGTTTTAAACAATATATTAAAAAGATAGAGGATGCATTCATCCCCCATCGACTAGTGAGTAATATTAACAGACATAAAGAAAACATACTCTTAAACAAGGAATCAGTAAAGAAAATTAAGAAAAAACACACTTTATGGAAACGTTATATGGAGACAAAAGAAGGAAAATAATATAAGATAAAGATAAGATAACATGTATTGCCATGTGTAATCATTGCAGTAATACAATATAAACATTGGGACGTATAACGATGTTGGGTCGTACTATAACGTATACATGACAATACACTCACATGCAGCAAACTGTATGAAACAAACTAACTAACATCATGCACAGTAAATGCACTCTTAAGAATAAAATATTGACCTTGACTCTGTTGGCACTTAACGATCTCACTTCGTGATTCCTGTTATATCACATAAATAAGTCCAATATAAAACGAAAGACATAATTATCACTGTCAAGGAAAGATATGATTTAGGATTTTAAAAAAATAACTTGGGTATAAAATATATAAAATAAATAAATTAGGTATACTCAGTGAAAGACAAGTCGGAATGGGGTGTTTGTGTGTACTGCAGATGGGAAACAATTTTCACGTCTGTTTTGATAGGGCTTGGACGGCTACGGGATAAAAACTGTTGCTGAACCTTCTGGTCCTAGTTTTGATGGACCTGAACCGGCGACTAGATGGAAGGGGCTCGAATACATCATAGGCAGGATGGGATAGGTCCTGAGAGATGAGACCGGCTCTTCTTAACAGGCGCTGCTGATACAGTGATTCGAGACTGAGAAGGATTTTGGAAGCAGTATTTACAACTCTATTCAACCTGAGCTTTTCCTTGACCGTGGTAGAACCAAACCACACTGTGATCGAAAAGGTGAGGACACTCTCGATCACAGCTTTGTAAAAGTTTAGCGTGATCTGAGTGGTCAAACCAAATGATCTCAACCTTAATATGAAGTACAGGCGCTGCTGGGCCTTTTTAACAATGGTATCAACATTTAGCTTCCATTTAAGGTCGCTTGAGATCGTAGAGCCAAGAAACTTAACTTGTTGGACAATTTCAACTGCTTTGCCGTCAAAAGAGGGCAGAGGGGAGATTTCTGTCTTCTAAAATCCACGATCATTTCGTTTGTTTTGCTTACGTTGAGCTCCAGATTGTTTTCGCCGCACCAGTTGATACGTTTGTTTACCTGATCACAGTACTCAGACTCATCTGAGTTCGTAATGATCCCTTGCACTGTACTGATGAAGCTAGCAACAGAAACTAAGAAAACCCAAAAGCAGTATGGAAATATATGAACTCCAAAACCAAGAATCGGGAAGGTGTTTCAGACCTGAACATAGACCCTAAAGATCCTAAATCTAGACTCACAGATTCCGATAGGGAAAAGGCAGATGTCTTAGGACATTTTAAAAGTGTTTTTACTGTAGAGCCAGATGGTGATATACCTCATATTCCACCAGTGAAATTAAGGCACAACATGGAAGAATTGACTATTGATGAAGAAATTATTAAATAAAAACTTGATAACCTTAATGTGTGTAAATCGGTAGGGCCAGATGGTGTTCATCCTAGGTTGTTGAAAGAGCTATCTAATCATCTATGTAAACCACTAGCTATGCTATTTAATCATTCACTGGCTGTGGGTGAACTACCAAAGGAAT
The DNA here is from genome assembly GCA_963662155.1 of Lamellibrachia columna. Classification (NCBI taxonomy): domain Eukaryota; kingdom Metazoa; phylum Annelida; class Polychaeta; order Sabellida; family Siboglinidae; genus Lamellibrachia; species Lamellibrachia columna. Next base: position 20,802,834 of record OY759269.1, read on the forward strand.
GAAAACAGGGAAGGATCTCAGCCATATTTAAGAAGGGTAATTGAAAAAACGCAGGAAATTATAGACCAGTCAGTTTAACAAGTATAATATGTAAATGTATGGAACTATGTGTCAAAGACCATATTGCCAATCATATGATTAGGAATAAATGATTCAGTACACAACAATTTGGTTTTATTAAAGGTCGTTCTACGGTACTCCAATTATTAAATGTTATTGACTCATGGACCAAAGCTTTAGATAGAGGGGAATCTGTAGACGTTGTATATTTGGACTTCATGAAAGCATTTGACACCGTCCCTCACAAAAGATTGATAGGCAAACTTAAATCGTATGGTATAGAGTATTACACACTAAGATGGATCCAGGGGTTCTTGTCTGACCGGGTACAGCAGGTCAATGTAAATGGCACAAATTCTGAGTGGGCAAATATAACAAGTGATATTCCACAGTGTCTTAGGACCGATCATATTTGTTTTATACATAAATGATCTTCCTGAGAATATAGTTTCGAATGTATATATGTTTGCGGATGATACAAAGGTTTTCAAAACGATTACTAGTCCACATGACCAGCATACACTACAGAACGACTTAGATTATTTAACATCTTGGTCGAGTAAATGGTTATTAAGGTTCCACCCAGATAAATGTAATTTAATGCACTTAGGGAAAAAATACAGCAAGAGTATGCATACAACCTGAAGATTGATAATACTGCCCATGAATTAGGAGGAATAGAAGAACAAAAATACATTGGGGTTATAATTGATTCAAACTTAGAATTTGATAAACACATCAACCAAAAAATAAACAAAGCAAATAGTATCATGGCAGTTATTAGAAGGTCCTTTACAACCCTAAATCAACATAATTTTGTGATATTATATAAAACTTTAGTTAGGAGTCATCTAGATTACGCAATATCAATATGGTCCCCTTATAAACAGAAATACAAAGATGCCATCGAAAATGTGCAAAGACGCGCAACAAAGCAGCTTCCTGGTATGAAGAATATTCCTTATGAGGAAAGACTTTAGATATTGAAAATTCCTACACTTGCATATAGACGAACTCGTAGTGATATGATTGAGGTATATAAACTGCTCCATGGGAAATATGACAGTGATGTATCTAACATTATTAAGCTGCACAAAGACAAGGGAAGGAACAAGGGGTCATAGTTTTACATTGTTTATAGAACGTGCTTGTACAAATGTTAGAAAAGAAAGCTTGTAATTGCCCCAAGCGTCAACTCACTTAAAAACCGTCTAGATAGACATTGGAGTACTGAGGAGTTTCTCTACAACTACAAAGCTGCCTTGCCAGGAAGTCGTAGAGCATTCCAAGGGAAAGTTCAAGATCTGACCACCGAGGCCACCGCCTACGGTCAGGAAGAACCTACGTTAACCTAAGTAAGTAATCAATAGACGTGTCCGCCAACCGAATGAGAGGATTCGGGGGTGGGGGGAGGGTGAGCACCACAAGCACACTCATGTGGCCCATTGCTGGAGCTCCCCTCCACAAACCCGTCCTACCCAGAGCTGCGGAGCGAATGTATGTCCATACTGGATGACAACTACCTGAACATGGACATAAGTTCTCCGTCCTACCTCGGCTTAAAGTGACTAATTTGCTTATTGTGGGTGAAAATACACACACGTAGAAGCTATGATTGTAAGCTAATTTTATTGAATAGGTCAAATTCACATTGGTCTGTGTGAGAATATGTTGTTTATCAATTTACTATTTCAAGAACAGTTGATCTGATTTTAGTTGATTTATGTACTCCAAGTAATATAATTTGACTATGTACAATACGTGATCAAGGACGTATGGACCTTTATCGATAATTGCAAGGACGTTCAACATTTGAAGTTCTTTGGATATATATGACAGTAACTAGATGTTACCTCACCATATTATCGCTGATGTTCTTCCGTTGTAATATGAAATTGTTAACTATATAAATGCTACATTATTTCGCTAAGTAATTGCGGATACGTAAACGTGTTTTAAGTAACACGCGGTACGTCCTGTCTGAATAGTATATTTTGTATTGCTTCTATGTGTTTTATTGACAAATAAAACACTATTCCTTCGTTATAAGTGATTAGTTGTATTTTCGCTTTTCTTAATTGTGATACTATATTTAATACTAACATGACGTAGAGTATAATAAGGGTGAGGGACATGGAGTCCGCCAGTTAACCCGTGTGACAAGCGGTAATTAATATAAATGGTAGTTAACATTAACAACACAAAGAATAATATAATGTTACTACGCAACAAGATGACGAAAAAAACAAAATCGCCGATCTAACTTCATTTCCAGGTCTATGGTCATGTATGAAAACCGGTCACATGCATAAACATAAACGACCGCTATCGCCGTACCTTAATTTACCCATGTTATGGGTGGTCGCATAAGTTCTTAAAGTGTTTAGACCTTTGCGAACTTATGCGATCATCCATTATGTGTCTGATGTCTATGGACATCTTTAAAAACGAAGCAATTATGATAAATGTATATTACAATTTCATAAACATAATGCAGAAAAGATAATTCTAAAAGTCTGAGTAATATCCCAAACAATAACAAATGTACATAGACATGCACGTTGTTTAGACACAAACGTGAACAATTATATCCTAATGTTTATCATCATGTGCTCCGAATTCGTTCTGAACACCGTAAATATGCGGTAGGTGATACATAATGATACATAACTATTGGCTTTCCACTTGAAGACACATGGTCTCGTGATGGTCGTGGGTGTTCCAAATATGGACCATGTTACCAAGTTGTTCCTAGAAGAGAAAGTGAGAGAGACCGATATATACCGGTATATATCGGAAGCTCAAAGGAAAGTTGCTTAGTTCTAGTGCGTACATAACACCAGCCTACGTATACGTTTTAGAAACCATGGCGATGACGGAAAACAAGAGGAAGTCCAAGTTTTCGAGAGAGAGAGAGAGAGAGAGAGAGAGAGAGAGAGAGAGAGAGAGCGAGAGAGAGAGAGAGAGAGAGAGAGAGAGAGAGAGAGAGAGAGAGAGAGAGAGAGAGAGAGAGAGAGATTTTAGTAGTAATTTAGTAGGAAAAATGCATTAAAGATTCTCAATAACAATCTATGAAAGTACCACAGGCCTGCACACCACATCACGCATACCTCACACACCACGCACACCACGCACACCACGCACACTATGCACACCACGCACGCACGCACGCACGCACGCACACACATTTGTATTAATTAATTTTGTTTATATTGTGTCAATTGCAAAAAATAATAGCCGATTTTTTACATGGGTACACATATAATAAATGGTAGGTGTGAATTTCATAAACTACACAAAGTATAATCACCTGTATCAATTTCATGAAACAAATTTTACTCAAGTTCTTGTCCCCTGTGTACATATCCTACACGTCTTGGATGATGTTCATCCAACGTTGTGTGCAGTGTTTACGAAGGATTGACCACCAACTCTCAATTCTCTGATTATGGTGGCTAGAGCCATGAACGCTGTGCAAATGCATCACCATGATCCTCTCTCAGAAAAACAGTTGTCTTGTGTATGCGATTTCTGTTCCAAAGTCAGCACGGATCCGTTTAGGGCAACCCATTCGTAACTTGACGGTGTCCATGAAGTAGCCGCCAATAATGGCTGGATCACTGTTGGTAGTGTAAATGTGCAACCAAATGACATGTCTGGATATTGATAATGATAATGATTTTATTGTCTTCGTAATGATACAGTTCATATACACATGATACATAGCATATATCAACGAAGACAATGGAAAAGTAGCAATATAGCTTATAATTCCATGTTTACATAATTCATTAATGTACAGTGCATCGTGCAGTAGTGTAAAACTGTTAGAACATGTGCAGTGTAACAAGATTGAAGTATGGACATCTCCATATGTATTACATTTGATGATGTACATCATTCACAAGTTGACAGTTGTACTACAAGTTTACTACAGTAAAACTAGATCAGTTGGTATATGTATATATATATATATATATATATATATATATATATATATATATATATATATATATGTATATATATATATATATATATATATATATATTCTCGTAGCTCATATAACTACCCGGTTAAATATAATTTGACCGCTGACTACGGCACATAACCACAACTTTGTAGTGTAATATATCAACAATGAGGTTACTATGCAACATAGTATTCACCTGACAATATAAATTGTTCGTAATAAGTATATTATATATTAGCTGCATGAAACTATTACCATGTATTATAATTCAGCATTCATACATTCATCAAGAATCAAGTGCTTTGATTCTCTTTTTAAAGGCTTGAAGCGATGTGCAATGTTCAAGATGATTCTTTATCACTATAGTATTCCAGTATTTGGAACCAGTATATACCAATGTATTTTGTCTGATTTTTGTATAACAATATGGTATTTTATAAGTTGTTCCTTGCCTTGTGTTATGACTATGTGGAGATATATTTAAAGTAATCATGTCATTGAATGTTTTTGGTAATATACCCCTGTTGTGTTTATGTATAAAGTCACGACATATGTACTTGTTTACTTGAAAAAAAAAAAATTGTTTTTTTAATAATGGCTAAGTGTGATTTCTTAAACTTGAAACTTGACTAATTATACGTACTAATCTTTTCTGTAATACATGAATTTTAATATCAGTTTCAAGGTAGTATTTAGAGGTAAATGTACGGTTGAGTGTTTTGAAAAAAATACAATCCGGATCTAAATCTGTATTTGCAACAACATTTTCATAATCAGGCTCATAGCCTGCAGACAATGGTATATTGATGGGCAAATTGTTGATATCAAATCATAATTACTTCTATTCATCGATATATTTTGTATATAACGTGTAAATATATGTTAATGGCATAAATAATTATACGACAACTTGTAGATTTTGTATACTTTGTTACACACATACTTAAGTAACAAATTGTATATTCGGTATGCCCGATAACAATGCGCGACACAATTGTCATAACAAAATAGAAAAGCAAAAACATAATTCGGTGTAGGTTACTAACCAGTGAGTAAGTCGGCCCCTTGATTTTGGCGGACCGTGGTTAACATCTACAATGTGTTTAGTTCGTCTTCGATGCTGACTGGTCTTATTTTCCCATGCTGGTCTTTGATGACAATCCGTCCATCGTAAGTCCAACAGTCTAGGATGGTGTGTTGTTTCTTCATATTACGCATGAGATAGAAGAGACATGCCCTCTTTTGAGTTAAGACTTCAGCGACGTATACGTTCGGACTTTTCGTACGTAGTGTTTTCTCTCTTTGATGAAGGCGCTCTTAGTTTTGTAATCCCTGAATTGAACGATGATTTGTCGCGTGAGCATTTTATTCGTCAATGAAACTCGCGGAC
>OY759269.1:20813253-20910753 GCA_963662155.1 Lamellibrachia columna
GGGGAGAAATCGCAGCCATGAGGCTTTTCTAGTTAAAGCCTGGTCTATGGATATGTACAATCTCACTATAACGTAGCCAGCATATGTAAATACTCCCGACCCGTTGTATTGCAGCCGTCGAAGCCTCCGACATACACGACAGATGTCGAGTGGGATGGACCGTCAGGTAAGGCCATGGTGAAATATCTAGAAGTTGACTAATATGAGAGGTCGTCGGGCAGCTCATGTGTATTCTCGCAGCGCCCTCTAATTACAATGTGTCCTCCGAACTATCGTCTTGCATGCCGTGTATGAGTTGGCCATGCATTCTCTCAGCAACGTTCATCACGTACGGATTCCCGCTGGTGTGCGAGTCCCGCCGTCTCCCGGTCTCCAAGCCATGTACGTAGCGTTCTAATCACGACTGTTAATACATTCACGTCGCGTACGAATCCCAGCTGGTCTCCCGTTCTCCCAGCCCAGTAAGTAGCGCCCTAATCCCAAATGCCTTTCAGTTTCCCTGTCCCTGCGTTGTTTCAATTTCACATTGTCTAGTTCAATTAGCTACATAAATGGCTAGATAGACAGTGGTGGATAAATGTGAAGGAATATTCTTCGCGCAGTAATTGGACTGGATCCTGAGGACTGGATAACGCGCTGTGGAACTGACCGTTTTTCTCTTCCTGCAGTTCAGAACTGTGCAAGTATCGTGTGCCAAAACGGAGGCGCATGTCGTGAAGTCGTCTATGGCGTCGTGTGCATTTGCACGGGCGGCTACACAGGAGTGCTCTGTGGTGTGGCGCCGACAACACAACCTAGGCCGACGACAACAACACCTAAGCCGACGACAACAACACCTAGGCCGACGACAACAACACCTAGGCCGACGACAACAACACCTAGGCCGACGACAACAACACCTAGGCCGACGACAACAACACGTAGGCCGACGACAACAACACCTAGGCCGACGACAACAACACCTAGGCCGACGACAACAACACCTAGGCCGACGACAACAACACCTAGGCCGACGACAACAACACCTAGGCCGAAGACAACAACACCTAGGCCGACGACAACAACACCTAGGCCGACGACAACAACACCTAGGCCGACGACAACAACACCTAGGCCGACGACAACAACACCTAGGCCGACGACAACAGCTACTAGGCCGGAAACACGCAGACCGACAACAACACCAACTCTATTACGAACGACAGCATCCACAACAGGTTTTTCTTCAAGTGGGGCGATTTTGTCTTCAATACTTATATGTCTAAGATGGGTTCAGATAGCAACTAATTACAACATAAACTGTTTTGGCAGTTTCGGTTGCAATTAGTTCCGATTTGAACCCATTTTAGCCATACACGTATCGATGACAAAATCGCCCCACTTGAAAAACAAACAGGATATAAATACACCTCAAACCTTATATCTGCATAAAAACTGCTTTGACAAATGTGTAAGCAGACATAATACATCAAATGCTAAAATTACCGAATGTAGTTTTTTCTACATTCGGGAACAACACAGTTGTTCCACATAGACACATACATACAAACATAAGTTCAGAAAATTGGTTGCGTTGAACCATTCCTACTTTCATCCAATATCAGAAGTTCTATCTAAATAATAGTACTTTATTCAACCTTAGGAAAAAGTGGTTCTGTTCGCTTCAGCTGTTAATTGGAAATTATTGCACGCTTCCTGATTATAGAAGTTTCAAGATACACTAAATGGATTTTGTAACACATACATTCATATATATGCCACATACTACGCTCATTCTGTTTTATTAGCCCACTTTTGTGATTCCCTTTATTGTTGTTTCTGTTGTATCTAATATTTTGGCTTCAATACAAAATAGTCGTTCTTGAGGGTGCTGTGGTCATTGTTTTCCAACAATCATTATGAATCACATAAAATTATACATGGAAAGACATCAAGATCGGTTAATTTGCTGTAGAAGAGTCTGTTCTTGGTTAGTAATAACGTTAAATAAGCTATAGAAAAGGCACTTATCATTTAATGATATATACCTTTTGTAATAGGTTTGTAAGTTTCCGATGGTGGCATTATAAAGTGTACCTTTGCTGAAAGGTAATTTTGGGAGGAATCCATTGGTTCTGTTTACCTTAATAACATTTGAGTCTTTGTTACGATGTTAGGTTATATGGAACATTTTGGGACAGTGGCTTCCTGTAGAATGGTCCTTTAAGAGTGTGCACATGTTCCCACAGCAGGGGGCGTCATTGCACCGTATGTAACAACAACACCGCCAGGGGCGTCCACAACGACGCACGGTGGGATGATTCCAACAAATAATGGATGGGTGTCGGATGGTGACACTAAATTTTTTAAATAATATATTTGCCTGCTTAATCCACAATATATATTATCACGACCTCACCAAATGTTGAATACATGTATCTATAGCTCTACATTATTATTACTTGGATAGAAACTAATGTAACCACTTGTTACATTTCAGATGAACCGAACACTATCCTGCTTGTTTTGGCCTTGATAATACCTGTGTTGGCATTAAGTGTCAGTGGATGCGTGTATCTGTGCAATAAGTAAGTTTCCTCCGATCCTATTCATCGTATTGTCTCGTGCCTCATCTCTTAGTTTCGTCCACGTGGACTACCACGAATTCCTTGTATTCGGAAACAAAAGCATTTCACCAGCAATCGTATTGACTCCTTCGAGCATTCTCTCACTCAGAGTAAGCTTATCCGTCCTGTCTGAGATTCAGGGGTCGTTCCACCTTCTTCATATTAATGACCTTTAATTTAACTATAATAAATGTTGTAGCTGGCCATATGTTAACAACGTAGAGTAAAACACAGTCCCATGCAAGCCACATGTGTACATTATTCTCTTAGGGAATAGGAAATACATTTGATTCTACTAAGCGGCTGATTCTGGTATCTGTAATTCTGTTAAGCGGAGTCCATTGTATTATCATTATTATTATCATTGCACAGATACAGAAGGAAGCGCAAAGAAAATGCAGCAGAGCAAAGCAGAGAAAGTGCAAAGTTGTCTAAACACAAACTGAGCAGTCACCACAAATCCAAGTCGAAAAGCAGAGAAAATGCAAAGTTATCTAAACACGGACGGAGCAGTCAGCTCAAATCCGAGTCGAAAAGCAGAGAAAATCCAAAGTTGTCTAAACACGGATTAAGCAGTCATCACACATCCGATTCGAAAAGCAAATAAACTGAACAGGCGCCCATGTACCTACAGACCTTTCTGACATTGGACGACCAGGAAATCGAAATAGACGGAGTTCCCTCACACCACAGCGTATGAGAGAAGAAGGTGTCAAGACGCAGTAAACGGGCGTCTCCAACTGGCACTTAATAGCCCATTGAAGAATTTGATCTTTTCCGTTTACGAAACTTCTGTCATAAATGGTTCTTCCTACTTTGTTGCTTCATTATCTTATCTTCCATTTATCCATTTGTTAGTCATTAGTTCCTGTGTCTGTGTTCTAGGTTGTGCTTCTCTTGCGATGGTTTGTTGATACGTTTCTGTTGGATGTCCTCTTTTTTCCTTTTGGCAAATGCTTTCAAGTACCACGCCTGCTTTGGTTTTCACGTTGGCGGCATTCTAAGGACATGACCCAAATGTACCTGTCTTCTTTTCTTGGCTCATTTGAGAAAGAGAAATGCAATTCAAATGTCGGAACTAGAGCGTTTCAGTTGCTGCATCGACTACATACAACTAACTCCCTGTTAACGTTAAGTATGTAGGAAATATAACCTTTCGTTGTAAGCTAAAAACCCATTAACTTGCTTATAACTAGCGCTAACTTGCTTAGAACTAGCTCCCCAGAGTACCAATCCAACTGTTTACAACTGGAACTGATTATCGATTAGGAATTGCCTACCCCTTTTGTTTTGGTGCGCTGCAGAGCTTGGGTCTCCCGAGGATCTTAGCGCAATAAAAGTATTTATTTTCACTATGTAGTGAAAATAGGCTTGCTATCTGTTAGCGATAGCACATGGACTTCGCAAATTGCTATGATCCAAAAACACTGTTAATGATTTTGGCACATAATTTGTGGAAATTGTTGCACAAGCCTTCCACACATTCACCAACATCTCTCCACACCAAGACCAAACTGAAAATGTACGTATCTAACGTATATTCAGTACTACTGTACGCATCACCAAGGAGAACCGATAGAGAGCTGACTCAGAGGTTTTGATGGGAGGTCCAGAAAATACATTGGGAGCCGTGAGTGGCAAACAAAGAAATATCTGAACGCACCAATGTCAACGACATCGTCAATCCGGTGAAGCAGAGAAGGTAGAGATGGCTTGGACCACTGCGTACATGGAAAAGAACTGTTGGAGAAGAGATGAAGATGGTTGGAAAAACCTGGTTTGAATTTGGCTGGCTCGTCCAAGACAATGCTGCCTGGAGAAGATCGTGCTACAATTGGAGCGAAGAGGATATATTGATTGGTTTATTGATTGAGTGATTGAGTGAGTGAGTGAGTGAGTGAGTGAGTGAGTGAGTGAGTGAGTGAGTGGTCATACTGCGCAATATCACATTTTACATTATCGAATATGTATAATTCCCGGGGAATTGGAATCAAACCGTTTTGGAAATGTCCTACAGTCTCTTAAATTACTCGATTTTTTGTAAACACGTGCGTATCACCGGCGTATCGCAGGCGGCCGTGTGGGCGAACAGGAACTATTTAATTTATGTACGCAAATAATAACGTGTGAATAAAACTATAACATGTGAATAACCACATGTGCATGACAACACTTTTTGGGCTATAGAATCTGTAAAAATTCAATGTCTGGATGCTGTTCGTAAATGCACCCAGGTTGTTTAGAATGACGTTGAATCGTTCTGTTTACACGTTCCATCGTATCTGACACTATCGGTACAAAAATTTAAAACATTAAGCAAATCAACTTTCTCCCACTCGGTTTGAAAAATTCATGTCATAACATAATATGTTGGCTCACGTTTACAATATGTCGGACTTATTAATTCCGCCTCAGAAACTGACATACCGGTAGTACCACATCATTCTATATCTGTCATAAGTTATGTTAAATTGTCATCGTTGAGATTGCACATTTGGCACAATAAATTTGTTAGCTATCACAGCAATTTCTTCTGATAGTCGGACCTGCACACGGGACACATAAATGTCCCATTGCCAACGGAAAACTCCTCGAAAGCTTCCAAGCAAGCTCTGTGAAACACGTGAGAGCAAGAGAGCAGCGCCATCTGCCGGTACCGCGTCATCCTGGTGACGTACTGACGCTTGTCTCCGTCTGTCTTGCCTGTCACATCATGCTGAATGACCGTCACATCATCCGACGCGTCCTGGTCTTCGTCTTCTAGCGTCGTTAGGCAGATAGGACAATCAGACAAGCCTCTCTGCATGGCCTGTGCATAAATGGACACGTGAAAATCAAATTAGAGAAGCAAGAACTTTACAAATGAAAATTACGCCTAACAGCTGTCGATAACATCGATAACATATACGAACATGAACACAATACGAAAATAATAAGAATACAACAGGGCTGTCTTCGAATGTGGTATTTATAGATCCTGCACATTACAGTGATGGAATAATGCCAACAAATTATAATACAAACTATTGCAGCATCAACGTAATAAGTAATTTTTTTAAGTTGGCTACATGGTACCGATGCTTGCGATTTCCTCAAAATATTAATATCAACACTATACATGTCAACATTTAATCAAATACGATACTTTAACTTCGTAAGTATAATGTATGCCAGAATACAATATTTAGCATATTTGTAACTGTTTCCAATGTTTTGTAGCGATTACCCTGGTGTCACATTTCTTTTGACATTGATGCCAATATTTCTAAAGGCATAGCATATAACGATTGTAAACACAATTATTATTTAATTAGTAACAACCCGATGGGTCACAACTCAGAGCTATGGAAGACGAACTCTTGTACATAGATCCGTAATTACTTTTTTCACAAATCAAGTCATCGGTTGTTGGAACAAACTCCCTGAAGAAGTCGTGTCAGCTTCTACTCTGAACACTTTCAACAAGAAGTGGAGGTCTCTAGCCACCGCCTGAAAGATACTACAACCATGTATACTAAGTAAGCTAGTATACTTACAATATGTTGTATGGACATCCATTGTTCATCTGTGACGACAAGCATGGCGCTGTCAAACTGACGGAACACCTCTCGGCTGGCGGCCAGGCTTTGATCTATTGTATTCAAGAAGCTGTTGACTCCCAAGTCCAGCGATTTCAGCATTCGGTCCGTGATACTCTTCAGCTGGGTGAAGTCACCAACATATCAACATTCAAGTTACAACACGATTCAGATGGTGTCACGGGGAGAAGGGAAAGTATAAACACACATGGAATGGACTGTGTGAAGCGAGATCTAGAAAATATCCAGATAACATTATTAAACAAGATTGCCATCCAAAGCAAACACCCAGATAGCAAGTGGACATGGAAGCTACTTGCGTGTCGAGAGTCCAACAATTATGAATCTATATGTAACCCACCATTTTAATAGACATGTTAAATACGTAATGACAGAAGACCGATGAAAACAAGAGAACAAATGCTGAAAGAAATCCATGTTTTGACACTTTCCTTTTAAGAGAAAACATTATTTAGCATAGAGGTAGTGGTATGCTACATAAATGAGTATGACTCTACGTAGATTTAACTGAAGTTTCATGTCATCCTAATCCATTCCAATCAAGGAATTCTTCTGCGGTTATTTTTAGCATGTATTTGGGGATTTTGGGATTTACTTAACACCTCATGGCCGTCCTCGAATGAACCCCCTTGAGAGAATTTGGCTTAATTGTAAAATTGTTCTGACATCATCCCAGAAATCCCCGAGGACGACCCTACACAATATTTAGGTGATGTTTAACTGTCAATAAATATAAGGACTGACATTAGCGTCGTGATAACTCGCTTTAGTGTGCCGTTATTTCTGGTTGAATATGGGTTGTGGAGATCTACCTGGATATGGTTGAATTACCTGTGGTTTTCACCGTCACAAATCGAATTGGAGTTAGTTTATAGTATTTGGTGTCATTGTGACAGACGTCGTCTACAACTGAATCAGGACAGATTGATGGACGAACCTTTTCTTCGTAGAACTTCTTCCTGAGTTCTGGATCTTTAGGTGGACGGGTTTCCCTCAGTTTCTCATACCATGTCCGTACTACATAGCCTCGCCATGTTGCCTGGATCCTGATAGTACATAGTAACCATATGAACAGTTCATGTGATAGTAATGATTTCTTCAAACTTCAAGAAAGACAACATAACGAGAATACTTTAGCAGTATTAGTAAAGGAAATAGTTTGTATATATTTTACAAGATGAGGAAAATGGTTGGAACAAGCAGTTGACTTACGCTAACAGTGCGTGTGTGTGTGTGTGTGTGTGTGCGTGCGTGCGTGCGTGCGTGCGTGCGTGCGTGCGTGCGTGCGTGCGTGCGTGACAATATATAGGCCAGGCCAGACATAGACTGCAGCACGGTTTTGTTCACTTACCATTTCAGGCTCCTTCCTTAAGGATGGCAAACCAAAGGCATTGTTATCGGCCTTTGCACCTATAAGAGCGCCTAAAAACTAACCTTTGCAACTATAATGAAGAATATCACCTAAGTGTTTTACTGGAAAATCTGTTCTAACAATGCGAAATTCTGGTCTAATGTCATTTTTCGTGAAGCGGTAGCGACAATCTTCCAGCAAGTAAATTAGCCGAAGACTTCGACACAACGTAAACACTCGATCAAGAGAACTGTCAAACCTGAACGCGAGGCGATTAGTAAACAATGAATGAAGACTATCTTGCCGAATAAGTTGATTTTAGACGCAAACAGCATATCCAAACTTATTGGCAAGTATGTGACTGAAATCGTCTACGTCTACGATCAGGGGTTTAAAGTTGGAGTTGTGGGACCTAGTCAGCACTCTTGACGTAGGAATCAGAACAAACATGGCGCTGCCCATGCAAAAAAGGTTTTCGGTGTTCAACGAAGTATATTTAGTTAACCATTTGCGATATATTTTTGATTATCGTTGCAAATGATTCGTTTTCAAGTACTCTTATCGATGCAAGAGCCCCAACAATGCCTTTCGTTTCACTTTAAGATCAATATTAATTTGTTTGCTGAATGTTTAATCTAATTAGAAAAGATTAATCCAATTGCAACAAGGACGACGGCAGTTACTTTGTAGCGCAGGCGTTTCTGTAGACGTGCGCCCCCTCGTGGATCACCCTTGTCTGGTAGGTCTCCTTGCGGCACATCGGGCAGGACTTCCTGCCTGTGAACCGCTCAAACGCTTCCAGACATGCCTGCAATCACGCTAGTGGTATCACACTGCAATTTTGCATCATGAAAATTCAGTCACCCAAAAATATCACTGGTAGTACTAACAATCAGTGGCATATTTAGCATTTCGCAAAGGTGAAGGCAAAAGGGACAAACTTAGACACACATTAGTGTAACGTGCTGACATGGACGTTCATTACTGCTACAACATTACTGCAATGTAGTGTAATACCACAACAATCACACATTTTATTTATTGTTTCTTACAAGTATATTATTATATAACTATCTCACAAACATCTTTAACAAAACAAACTAAAATAAGCATTTTTAATATTATCTTGTCTACTTATAAATAGAAAACAAACATTGACAGTGGTGTAACCAAAAGGAGACTAGTATCTAAGAACCAACCCGGTGGAAGACGTGGGAACAAGACAGCAACACCTGCAACAGGAACATGCCTGCATCACATACAGAGTACAGACAAGTGTCACATGTGTGAAACTAAACATCTGCTTTGCTATGTGTCAAAACCTTTCTGATTTAATTAATCACACAGTCATTTAAAGCCCAGAACGGTGATGCAAGCTCATGACAACTATTAAAAAAGTACCTTGAGTTACGATAACAATGAGAAGAACGAGAATTAACCCACCTGTTCAGCCATCTGAAAGTCTTCCTTACATATAACACAGGGTTGTCGTGAGTCTTCCCTATCATTGGACTTGAGCTTAACATGTTGCCAGTCTCCCTCTGATAGTGGACCATCTGGGCCAGGCACTAGGCCCAGCTTCTGAGCTACAGCAAACATTGCTTCACATTACTGACTCGTGTCACCGTCACACAACATTCATATTTTAACGTGATTTGCCTTACTTACTTTTCGCCCAAAATAGACACTTCTCCAATGCACTCTATTATATTGACAGCATCTTGTTTTTCTCTCCAGGTGGTTCCATGATTCTTTATTTCCTCAGTTTCTTTTTGGGGGGTTCCACTGAAGGGCATGTCTAGTGACATTTTATTTGGTTTCTGGAGTGGGTCCTATCCACGTCCACTTAATTTTTTCAATCTGCTTCCTGATGCTGTGTTGGTCTGTCCTCCTTGCCAATTAATTTTGAGAATGTGTCTGATACATTTGCTTATGAATGTTTTAAGTTTTCGGTTGTTGTCTTGGTTATTCTTCATGTCTCAGAGCCATAGAGCAACATGTTTTATTCCGCGTAATATACCACTTTTTCAAATGTTCTAATGTCGCGTGGTCTTACTTGTACTGTATCAACATTTGCTAGCGTCAGATTTAGTTATTATTACAACAACCACATTTGATGTTAATGTGTACTTGTGAATGTTGTGATAACAAATTGTATGAATGAATAATTGTAGTCATAATTTCTTATAATCAAAATATTATTGAATAATGTTTATTTGCACTTACATGACCAAAGCAATTGTTAAGCAATATAACAGTGTCTATATTGTTACTTTCGACTTGAATGTACCTAACAAATCATATTAGTCATACCAGTGTATATTATGTTATTTTCAAGATAGTCACGTTAATAAAAACTATGTCTATTTTATAATTTTCATCATCCTAACGAATCAAGTGTAAATCATGTTGTAAGACAGCTATAGTCAATGTTGTCGCTACTAAACCAATGTGATTGTAGCAATAATATAACCTGCATCCATATGCTCTTATGACAACCATCAGTACTAAATGTTCCATACAAGCAACACTTTCAAATAAAAATTATCACACATGTAATATATACCATGTAGTGGTGCAACACGTTATTCATGAACAAATTCTTATCCCAAGGCCAAAGGTACTGAATCTCACCTAGTGTAGGCGGAGGGGGTTTCGGGTCAAGCACATATTCCCTTTCTGCAACTGCTGCATCTTTTCTTTTGGGAGTCTTCTTCACTGTATAACACCAGCATCGAGTCACAGATTTGCATTTTAAACAGATTAGATGTCACATGTTTGAGCATTTGTAGAAAGGTCAGTACAACGGTGTCTGTAAACATTTTACAAATGCTTCCATCCTAAAGAGAACAATACCATTACAAACACATTAAAATGGACAACAAACAGTGAATGAAACGTTCTACCAAAAACAACATAACGTGACAGTTTTGGTTTGATACATAAAATGTTTACAAGATTTTCTTAAGTTTCAATTTCAAAAGCACAACGTACAAAATAGTGCAAATGACATTTATAATAAGATTTTATGAGACACAGTTTAGTTAAATGCGGCCATAACAGCTCAGTAAACTTGACCAGATATAGATTTACACCTTTTGGTAAAACATTTTGTCATTCCAATTCAACCACGAAGCTCAATTGAAAAAAAATAGGCAACAGAAAAAATAAGCCATTGTTGTGTTTTATGCACAACTTATGCATTACTGGATATTTGCAATGTACTAAAAGGAGTTTTGCACATGTGTAGGCGCTACATGTGTACAGTACAATAATGGAAAACTGAAGCATTTTATTGTAAGCATTTTCCAAATTAACAAGCTACCAAAATGCATGACGTATATATCAATTGCCACCATTAATATTAATTGAAGAGGAAATGTATAACTGTTCTAATATTTCATATTAGGAGACTAGAAGAACTTAAGGAGCATCAGACCTTTTCCAGTGTCTACAACTGCTTGTACATCCTTCTTCCATGTTTTAGTCTTCCCGAACCCTGGTAATCTTTTGGGACGCAGTGGGTTGGAGAGTGAGAGACTGCGTACGAGATGGTCTTGGAATGCCACAGCCGTGAGTGCCATGTTACTGCTGCTTGTCTGTTGAGTTAGACAAAATTGTTCAGAACATGGATGTCTTGATAAGTAAACCAACAACTTTGATCCAGATGCAAATGCTACAGAATTTATACAAATGTGATGAAGAAATTATACAGGTGAATTTGTACCAGTGCATATGAATTCTTGCGAATTCATCCCAGGTGAATTTGCCTTGATGATAATATTACATGCCCAGTACTTTATTAATTTGGCCAGTTTAAATAAATCTAAACAAATTTATGAAGCTACATACATTGTCATACATTGTCATCGGTCAAGCTGTTATAGGTGCATACCAACCGTGTGGTAACTGAATGTGTTTGTGCTTTTAAATGTCTTAGAAATGAGTAACAAATTATACTTAGCATGCAACAATAGAAAATGTCTGTTTAAACACTATTTTACACAACTTGTTATCCCACTGTAGTGCAAGTCATATGTTCGCTACTAATTATGCTAAATCCTTTAACGAATGCATTTGCTCATAAATTTTTACCCTTTTATGTCGGTTAGAAAAGTCTGATAATATACTTTTTGGGAATTATTTTCACACTTTTATTTATTATCGAAGTCCAATGATTAAACATTGGATTGATAAATTGAATGCTTTTAATTCATGATGTGCGTACTTATATATATATATATGTTTTTCTAACTTATTTTACATATATTTTTACTGCACGTCATGTATGTATATTTATATATATTTTATTCTCACTACATGTACCTCTAATGTTCAACATGTGTGTATATTTGTTTTTTTACTTGTATTGTATGTATATAATAATTATATATATATATATATATATATATATATATATATATATATATATATATATATATATATATATATATATATATATATATATATATATATATATATATATATGTGTGTGTGGGCTCTTGTCTGAAATAAAACATTATTATTATTATTAAATATCAACACTATGAATGCATGTTAGGAAAATCTGATAAACAAACATATAGGGCAAATTGGATCATTGTCATCCACGAGAAAAGCGGCCTAATTTAATTTATGCTGGGTCAACATATGCAATCAAAATTCAACTTTAACACGACTATCTTATACTTATATCGGCGAAGTTATGCTACTCAATTAAATGATCAAATATTTTTGGCCAATAAAATAGTTAACGTGCACAATAACAATTTTTAAAACCAATTTCGCTACTTAGCAATACTAAATATTAAAGCAGCAAAACTGTTAAATCATTGGCCAATAATATTGTTGTATTAAAATGTTCACAGAATGGCATACACCCATCTCTCAATAAATATGGAACTGACAGGTTCCCCGTCCGCTGAATTAAATGCATGTAAATATCACGTATTATCGCTCGGAAGTTTGGTCTTGGAAACGATGTAAACAAACACATCGTCGTTCCCAGGTTATGCTACTGTGGAAATACAAGACCATGTTTATGCGAATTATTGCGCTATTTACTGTTTTTGACTTCCTCATTTTTGTAAGTCCAATCAAACAAGCAGAACCAATCACAAATGCGGATGATTTCTGGACAACCGTGCTCGACATGTATTTGTTGACATATATAACGCGACACCGATCGAATTATGTCAAGTGGCGCCGCCTTGCGTTCATATTATTTCATCGAAAAGCATTTTGACAACTTGATTTTGCGTGCGCAAGTCGCAATTTCGCCAGCATTTCTCGACAACAGTGTCTTCTGCATTGGCATTGCTGGCCTCGTTGTGAACGTGCGCGGTAGTTGGTAATTAACCTATTACTAATTAGGTTTTACTGTATGGACGTTTACAATGACCACTTTATCGCCCTTCTGTTGCAGATAATAGATATCCTTTCCAATCAACATATTAAGTTGAGTGGATTGAAATATACACTTTAGGCTTTAACATGTGTTGTTCCACAATGTAGATTAATTCACTTGATTCATAGATTAATGTTTTGATATGTCAACGTATGTGTTATTACCTACATTACACAATACGGCTGGTATTAGGCAAAGCCAAAGGCCATACATTTTTTTCTATCTGGCTTTTGCTGTTGTATATAAGCTCAATAGCGGGGCGGATGATTCTGCCTAGGCTGGTATGTACCCAATCTAAATGATGTGACGTGACTCACAACCGCTTCTGACGAAGTCCAACTGTACGTATATTCTCGTGGTAACCCTGTAATTATGCCAACCGTTGTCGAAACAGCAACAACTTTTGTTGGCGGAACGTTACTTTGCACGTTGGTTAGACGTTGCACCAACATTACGTTGGGCCTACGCCAACTTTGCATACTAGCATAGTACCAACGTTGCTCCAACCATCTGCCAACCACCTACCAACGTTGCCCCAACCAACTGGCAACGTTTCAGCCCTAGCCCTAGGCTCTACTTTGAACTAAGAGGATTACACATAAATCAAAATAATCATTCAATATATAAGTGTGATTTGTAATTTGATATACACTAAATGCAATGCGTACGTTAACGTACGTTGGACACAAACAACACGCCCCTAAAACGTCGAATATCTATAAATAGTCAAATACTACTCTGGTACTGACTACGACCTAGTTGTGTTTCTTTGTTTCAGTTACACCCATCACCATGTCACAGCCAGAACCGAAGATAGAGCACTGGGATGAAACAAAAGACGGGGTGCTGAATGCAACCAACATGGTGAACAAGCTGGAGAAAGACGGCTACAGTTGCTCGCAGTACACTTTCACACCCGGCACCTATTTCCCAGATCACAGCCACGACGTCTCGAAAAAGGATGCCATTGTGACGGGAGAGTTTCAGTTCACGATGAATGGCAAGACAATTGTCCTTCATCCCGGTGACACAGTAGAAGTCCCCAAGGGGACAATTCATAATGCTGAAGTGGTCGGCAAGGAAGCGGTCGTGTTCATTGATGCTCATGCCTCGTGAAGTTCGAAAACATTATGTTCTTCAGTACGATTTACGTGATAAATTATGCAGATAATAATTTCTTTGTTACAGTAATAACCCATACGTCTGTACAGTGGCGTACTGCGTCTGTATGATAACTGGATTAATCTTATGCAGGTACAGACTGGCTAAATGTCGTGGAAACAAATGCAGTATCTAGTTTGTCGAAACCGCGACATAACTAGTTGGCTAGTACTATCACAAGGCGCGCCACCTGTGGACTTTTCCAGTTTAAAAACAGCTAAAACCATACGCATCGTATATCAGAGTTGCGTTTCTTCCGACTTTCTGTTACAAACACTGCAATGGTTAATACCATTTCATATCACAAATGTTATGCCTTCAAGCCATTGTAAAACACGCACACACTATCACTGTCGCATTATCGTCTAACTGGCTTCTGCAAGTAATGCAATTATTATATGAACCAATTACAACGATTATGTTGCTAATATGAGTAGAATCTAGAAAAACTGTTACACCTGAGTAACTGATACTGAATGCCACATATATAATACTCGAATATATGACACGTGCAATACATAACAAGAAAAGAATTTAGTTGTATAATATTCTCACATTTACCGATATTATTACTGGATAAACGCATGCATATGTCCTGCACTGCCTCTGTTGTGCATGAATGGAATTGATTTGTGTAGCGTGGCTTCCCACGTAATGTTGGTGTGTATGTGTACGACGTGTATGGCATCATTTACAAAACGTACATATCATGGACCTGTATGCGTGACAATAGTATATTGTTTCAACAAGACCAACATAAACTAGTCCTGATTCAGATTCACAATAATGTACTATAGATTTAGTTATAATATTTATTTACAAAATGAGATACAGCATACATGTAGAGAGTATATACAATGCAGTACATTTAATGACAAAACAGTGCCTTAACTGCGTACCATAATTATTCTTCATTACTCACAATAACAGAACATCTTATTTAGCTCAGCGCACCACTCACAAAAAAGTAACTTCCATTGTTTTGTAAACAACTGCTCGGGTAATATTTGGTGTTGGAAATAAATTAAAAACAAGACAACAAAGTGTGCAATGTTTACTTGCAAGAATCCTGTCACAGAAATGATGAGTAACGGGTATGACCTCCTCTTTCACTGTGTTAGCATACTATCAATACTATCAATCAAGCGGGAGATACGCCTGCATGCCGTAAATCCCGTTTGCATGAACTGTAGTAACATTTACTGCTGTGAGGATCTAACCGTCACATTTTGGAAGTTATTTTTTGTGCTGCACAACCCGCTTGATTGATCATACGCGAAGACGATGCCATGCGGTAAATGATACCACAAAACGGCATATACGTTATTCGTTGTTTCTGTGGCGCGGTTTTTGTGAATGAACATTGTCAACTATATTGTCTTGTTTTCAACCAATTTCCGACTGCAAATATTACCGGAACAATTTTTTTATACATAACTCCGGAAGTGACGTTTTGTTCAAGTTATATGTTATATATCTACAAACATAGGAAAAACATTACAACAATGCAATGCGGAGGATAAAATGCAAAGCATTCATACTTATGCTTACAATTACATCAATAAGATCATGAATGTTTTATTGGTAATGCTAGGATATAAATTGCCAACGTTTGAATTTCCAATAATAAGTGCTATAAAAATATGTTGTAATGCATAAAGTAACAGAGTTGCACTACACTAATATGCTTCGCACTGTCTGTGGGAGGTCCAAGAGTAATTGTGAGAGACGGTCAGTATAACAGAAGTCTTGTACTGGATTGTCCTGTCAGTCCGAGTTCCTGCCATTTCCATCCTCAGTTTTGTCTGTCTTTTTCTCCTCATCGGAATCGTCTTCACTGCTGCTGCTATTCTCCTCATCTAGGATAAACAATACATAGTTAGTAAATGTACCTTCTTACAGTGCGGTATCTACCCATAAGGACCACTCAGTCATTTACACTTCAACAATGGCAGACATAATTATTATTCTAACACCAACTCGACTTCTCTGGGATGCATTCAGTCATATTGCAATTGCAACATGAAGACTATTCGTTCACATGTATCCACAACTGAGCCAGGTACTTACTTGCAGTTAGTGAGCTGAGCAATTGAGGAGTAAACCAAATTGCCCAAGCTTTGTAACGGCAGCAAGAAGGTTTGAACCCAATCCTATCGATTGAGAGTTTGGTGTATTACTCACTAAGCACCGGTACTATCCATGACTGTATTGGAATGTTACTGTAATAAAATTCTCAAACCCCCTGAATCCACTCGAGAAACACATTGTTTGCATAAAAATTAATGAGTATATTTGCAGCCACAGAAACAGTTATTTGTATACACCATTACGACAGTGTTAAGCACAACATACCATTTTGTTTCTTGTCATCTGTTGTGACCTTTCTCTTTTTTACTTTCTGTTTCTGTTTCTTTTTTAACCTGAAATGGCATGCATATCAGTCATATATTGAGGACAAGTTTATTTAATTAAAAGGTAACAGACAATTCTAAGAAAATGCAATTGACACACACAAAAAACACATTCAACATGTAAATTGCCTTTTAAACATGTGCTTTTTGACAGTTATGCCAACATCGGTCAACAGTGTTTATCCTAATAATCACTGCTAAGTGGACTTTATAGAGAGATAACACATTCTAATAATGGAACACTTTAATATGACACAAATTTCATAATAACAATGCAGTATGTAAACAGAAAAGCAATCTCATAAATTTTTTTAAAACTCTAGCTGAACTTGTAAACAGTAAAACCTGCATACACAATGACCAAAAACTTAAACTGTAATATGAATGTCAATAACAATATACCTAAAACTATTTAAATAAACTGTTCAATGGTAGGTTGACATTGTTAGGCTACCAATATATTAATTAGTCAATTAATGGTGTTTTCCTGTTTATCCTCACCTTTTATTACGTTTCTTCGCAGTTCTCAATTCAGCCATCTTTTCGTGTTCTTTCATTTTCTCATGATATTCTAGATCTAACCTCTCCTGAAGCACAAGATAGGCATATTTTATACAATGTCTGTAGTAGGTAAAACATGTAGATAGAAACAAACCATCTCCACACAGAAGTATATTATATGTCAGCAGGAAACATCATGTTGCTGTCATCTAATTACATATCTTTTTAACTATTCCTACCCCCCCCCCAGCTGCCTGTTCATCAATCTCTTCTCTGTGCATACTGATTTCAGGATTGCTTAGCCCTTTCTTTTTTGTTGCCCCATGAGCTCGGGTTTCCAAAGATTTAGATGTAATAGAAGCTTTTTAATTATAATAATGATATACATACAATTTTGAACTGCCTTGAAGACAATGAAACTCTTGTGTGTATGTGTGTGTGGCCGTGCCTGTGTGCATGCATGTGTATAACAAAGCCTATATGTTGCCGTGATTGTTATGATAATTACACTTTGTAAGGAAATTGAAAAAATAGATGTAGACCACATCAGTTGATTAAGTTGGTTCCATATAGAGAGAGTCCACTGCAGTTGTATATATTTGTATTATATCACTGTTTTTTGTATATCATGTAATGTCATATAATTCTATGTTAATAAAATATTGACTTAGTCATTTGCTAAAAAAAATGTGCTACTAACAATTTTATTAAACATAAATATACCTGTTCAGCCATTTCATTGATAAACTTCTGTCTGGCATACTCCCTTCGCCGAACACTCCTGTACACGTGGAAATCTCCACTTCCAGCACCAGCACTTGAACCTAAACAATTAATAATTAAAATTTACATGCTATTGTTATTATTATTATTGTTATTATAATGTGTAATGTCAGTCAGAACAGCAAGACACTTAGGCTGCGGTGGGGTGTGTTGAATATGTGCAAGTCACATATATACATCACCGGTTGATGGGTTGACATGTAATAATATTAAATACGATACATTTGGGCATTTGCAGTTATGGGATTAAGACATTTATCAAACTAATTTGTAATAATTTAGGACTTATATAATTTAATTTTAATGTAAATCTAAACTTATTATAAAGGGAATATTGACACAAATAAAAAATGTACACAAAACATGAAGAAAGATTATATTTTTGCATTCCCAAATACTGTGGACCAGCATTTATCAATACTTACCCCATATGTTCCTCACAAATTCAGGAGGGTTGAACACTTTGGGTAATTTTCCTTCACGTTTCTCCGGGATGAATACTGGCTTGTCCTGGCACCAGAGTAATTTTAACACATGCATTTTGGGGCAAATATTGATTTTCACATAATGGTTATTTTTTCTATAACACAACAGTTGGTCTTGTTACAGGTACATCTGTAGTTGGAAAAGGCAGTGTTAGTTGAGCCACTGCATTAGTTGAGCCACCCATGTTTCCCGGGAAACTACAGCTCAGCAGTTACATGGTACCACCCAGTGATTGAACATGTTATTAGAACATGATTCGCATATAATAGGTTACGTTTGTCACAATGGTCAGAACGTATGAGCTAAAAGTATGTATTTCAAAACTTTTAGTAATTGTGATTACTGTCTGATGGTGTGTACACTATCAACGCACGTGACCAGACTTTATTGTTTATGCACTTACAAATGGTTTAACTATGCACTGAGAAGATTATTTATATCACTTCGCGCATTAATGAGAAGTTAATTAAATAAGCTTAATTGTCCAAATGGGGCTAGTTCAGCCACCCAAGGGAGGGTTATTTGTGCAGCGGTTAATGAATGAAGACAAGTGTTCTTTACCCCAAAATACATCAAGGAATTCATTTCTTTGAGCAAATTGGAACATCGGATAGCTCCAAGGCAACATATTAGCAGTTAGTTACACTGGTTGTGATTTACCTAAAAGTCCACATTAATTAAATGTGTTGACTTATTAATTAAGCGTGTAGTCTTGTCAGAGACGTGTCATACCCATCGGGTAGATGTTTCGGCTGAGTTGTTATGAATTTGTTGTACAAGGCCTACGTAAATCATACAAATAAAGCATTTACACAACTTACACTACACTGCGGCTCAACTCACCTCATGCCAAGTGTAAGTTGAGCCAGCTTACCAACCCTACTTGAATCAGCTGTATATAATTACCTATGCATGCTAGATATATTATCTTGGTATAAAATGATTTATTAACAATCATAGTTTTTGTGAGTAAAACCAATTATGACTTATGAATATGATTGCACCCTGGCCTAGGCATCAAAAAGAATTAAAAATGACTCAACATTTTAATGTCTTGAATTGAAATGACTTAGTTAGTAGAATGGAGTTACAAAAAACGCTGTAGCTCTGTTTTACGGGAATAATGAAAACCTTTACGGTTATCAATATATCGATAAAGGTGCATTAGTCTGGACGAAATTATTAACTCTACTAAACAAAATTTTTACCTAAATTTGTTATGCTAATGTGTTCTTTGCATCACTCCCCATCGGTTCAAGTACAAAACGGGTCAAAATGGCTATACTGGCAATAGCTGGTATTGTTAATATTTAACAAGATTTAATAAGATTTGCCATCCAAGCCAAAGGCCCAGATGGCAAGTGGACAAGGAAGCCATTGGCTTATCGAGAGTCCAACAATGTTCATCTACTTATAACCAGCCCTCCTGAGATATGTGTCAACCTTGTTTTTAAACATATTCACGCTGCTAGCAGTTACACAATCTGTAGACAATTTGTTCCATTCATTTATTGTCCTCTGTGAGAACGAGTGCTTCCTGATGTCCAATCTACATTAATCCTTTACCAATTTTACCTCATGTCCCTTAATATGGCGATCATCAAAAATGTGCTGTAAAAATATAATGGTGGCATCAGAACCAGAAAGGCAGTTTCTCTTACAAATATCTCTTACTTCATATAAAAAGAAAAAATAGAAGAAAAAGTGCAATTTAATCTTACGAAAACTCTATAAATCAACAATTCAACGGGTGATGGTCGCGAATGCACACTAGCAGTGACGATTAGCATTGGAAAAACTGTCTTTTAATACCGTTAATAATTTCGGCCATACTAACGCACCTTTACCAATATATCGTAAGATATAACACTATTAAAAGAAGACAATTACTTTTGGTATTGAACGGTGATGTGAGCGATAATACAGCATGTTTTTTTACTGCGCAGGTTTAACTGCTTGGAGCGTTCCAATCACAATGACTATGCAGATAAAAACATCATTCGTATACCGGGTTTTTCATCAGCTTCTCTAATTTCATTCGTTGCACATCCGCAGGCCGTTTCGCCACAACTATAACCTTCTCCTCTTTATCCGGTTTACTTTCCTCCGCCATCATGATAAGTAGGCGCCCCTAGTGGGAGGAGGGGTTATCACTTTAAACATCTTGTTTCAATAAAAGAACAATAGAGGGAGCTACTGATAATTTAGTTTCCCAAAACCACATAAGGTGCGACACCCACTAATTAATTACAAATAAACTCTCACAATAACGGGTTTTGTTTTCAGGCATTCTATAAACAAAGCAATTGCTTGACGAATCATGGAAACCTTTTGTAAAAACCTCAGCTATTGAGTTGGCCTGATCATTTCTGTTGGCGTTACATTTTTATGAATCTCGCGTAGCCGAGACGGGAGACACTCGGGCCTGTGAAAAACGTAAACAAAGCGAGGTTTTCGTCGGACAAAGACAACGTTACTGTGACTGTACCAGAGCACTTTTGTATTATTACGGCGGTGTTGTGACTCTTGCAGGATTTCCTGTATAGTTAACAGGTAAACGTAGTTGGGTGAGATGATTTAGTCTGGGTATCACTGGCGACGTACGTAGAAGTAGAGGCTAGAGCCAACCCAGGCCCGAGCGGAGGCTCAAGCTGGTGACAGTGGTGGCAACTGCTAGACAGCTGTATGATCTATGCTTCTCGAAGTCATTGACCGTAATAGTACTCCGTAGTCGAGCTGGCTTCAGGAACAATGGAACAGTGTTATATCTCAGGTTACATTTTCCAACACAGACATCAAAGCAACCATTTTCTTCCATTAAGGTCCAACTTCTGGCATATGATATGCCATTTTAATACTTTATTTAAACAATAATAATTTATATGAAATACTCATAAATTTATTAAGCAGTTGACGTTGTGGCACAGCACTAATCTCATGAGAAATAAATCACTTTGGTGTGCACAATGGGGCATGGTGTATAGTGGTAGGCCTACATATTGGGTTTGTAGTACTATGTGCTGGCACAATGGTAGAGTTGGTGCCCGCCATGTGATCAAGATGGTTCAACCTCAGGCCAGTAGACCACTCAGTTTGAGCACAACTCGTCGACTTTACTAGCACCAGACATATAAGTATAGGAAGTTGCAAAAATGTGGATGAAGCTTTAAAAACCATTTATATATATATATATACATATGCCTGGGGAACTAAAAATATCCCACACAAGTTGTAAATGTGTAACCTGTTGTGAACTCACAGAGCTGGTTGTCTCCATCCATTAACCCACTCCCATGAAAAGACTTCTGTGAGTTTAACCAGGGACTATGGCTATGGTGATCCATTGTTGGATGATACTTGGATTGGTTCTGAAATTAATAAGATGCACATGCAGACAGGCACACAGTGCCACGCATGCACGCACTCACTCGCTTACTCACGCACACACACACACACACATATGCACACTGACGTTGTTTGTTGTGTGTAACTTTACTGTGTGCTGTTGCAGGTTATAAGAAGGTGACGTCTCTGAGCTGTAACTGCAAATCTTCCTCTGTCACGATGGTGCAAGTAAGGTCCAGGGCATTGCCTTGTTTTTAGTGTCAAATATAGTTATACTATTGCAACATCATCACACAATTTATGTCCACAAAACAATTACTTAATTATCTTTCTCACTGACATGCATACATAATTATTCAACAGTTTATTTTCCATCCCTTTTTGAAGGGATATCTAAAACGTTTGCACCTGACCATACTTTGAGACAATACAAAAGTTGTAAATACCTAAACCATCACATTATTAATTTGTTTATATATAGGTGAGAAATATTTAGTTGTACCACCTGTTTCCATTGTAAAGTCAATATTAAGACATAACATTCTCAATACCTGTTACAATTACATTGCTCCAAAACATGAAGAAAGATAAGAAAGTGTACATGTATGTATTGTTAAGTGTACATGTATGTATTGTTAAGCTAGTCTAAGTCTAGTACAAATTGCTTTAGCCAAATTGTTTAAATGTGTATCAAGACATTAGACAACAACAAATGTTCATGTATTCTGCATGCTTTTCAACGAAAATGCTAGTGGCCAAATTGGCTCAGATGGGTAACTTTTGTCTAGCCAAATCTAATGCCATGTGACCTATGGCCCAAATGGCAACTGGTAGCGCTAGCTTAGCATGTTCAAAAAAATTACACTGTATTTGTAATGAATTACAAATTATGCAATTATAACTGAAACCATCCCTGATGAAGAATCCTCATTTTGTCGTGACAGATGCGGATGGAGGGGTTCAAGAAGGTCCACACGGGCGACGACTTGGAACGAGTCATTGAGAAAGATGACTCGAATAGTTCGGTGACTGAATCAGATGAAGGCAAGAAGCCACCGCGGATATTACGTGAACAGATTGTCTACATTGTCAACACAAACAAATTCCAGATTGGCATCGTCTGCTTTGTCATTTTCGTCTGCCTCCTCGTCATCTGCGAACTACTCATCGACCTTCACGTGTTCGAGGTCCAGGAGATCAACTTGGCCGTTCCACAGGTGCTCCGCTATATGACCATCAGCGTACTCAGCCTCTTCATTCTTGAGATCGTCATCAAACTGGGCGTCATGCGACTTGAGTTGTTCCACCACAAGGTGGAGGTGTTTGATGTGCTCGTTGTCGTTGTGACATTCGCGCTCGAAATCGCATTCGCCAATCACGAGGGGCTCATGTCTGGAGTTGGTCTGCTGATCGTGCTGCGACTGTGGCGTGTTACCAAGATACTCAATGGTGAGTCTTGTAAAGTGAAATAGTTATATATATATTCATGAAAATGTTCATCAAGTTCATAAATATGCATGAATAATGATTTTCTTGTAAACTATAGAGTAAATAATCTCAATAATTGTGTTTACAAGATAATCATTATTCAGGGTTATATATGATGTCATAACACAGGCTACACTGTTGTTGTTGCTCTCCTCTTTGTTCTAGTAATCTGGGGGAGGCTGGCATCAAAATTGGTCTTCAATTTTTTTCTTTGCATCACTCATCTCGTTTCACTGCCATCTCCGCCACCCTTCTCCACCAACCCCCATCTCTCATTCTCCACCCCTTCCAATCCCACCAAATTTCTCTTCACAGTCTTCTGACCTCAGTCATGGCCGTCCTCTTCTACACTCCGAGCAGTTGTTAACCATTCACCTTCCAATTGTTCCACATGTCCAAGGCCTGCACTGTCCTGAAAGATTTCTCATCGAAGCAGGAAAATGTGTTTTGTTCTTGTAACCAAAATTATTATACAAAAACATAACTATGCTAACTTTTGTAAATTTTGCTGTGTTACCCCTGACCCATGTTAGAAGATTTGAGCATTTTTTTCTTCAAAATGTGATTATTAAGGATAATTAGTTATCTTTTATCTATATAAAACATGAAACTAAGTCTGTGGAAAGTGAGGTACAGTTATTTTCTAAATTTATCATCGTGTAGGAAAACCAAATAACATACATAATTATGTAAATATTATGTTGCGCGAAGATTTTTATGTGGAATAACCTAAATCAACATTGGAGAGGTGATTTTACAAATGCAAGATCATATTACATGACTGCTAAATTAGTTCTATGTCGTTAAATAAGTAGAGAGTATTGTACATAATTACACATTACATGTTATTTCACAGGAATCATCATGTCGGTGAAGCGTCAAGCAGAGCGTCGCCTGGCGAGAGAACGACGAACTCGGGAGGCCGTGGAGCAGGAATTGGCGAAGTTTCGCGAGTACTGTGCAGCCCAGGAGACAGAAATAGAATTGCTTCAAGGACTTCTCAAGAAAAACGGCATACAGCTGATGACGAGCGAACGGCCAGTAGTGGGCAGCACCATCAATGTTATTGCCGAAGTTAACGAGGTGAATTGCGAGAAGGCTGATTGTCCATTGGACGTCCGCCAGGCAACGGAATCACATCTTTTCTGAGGATGACTTGGTTTAGTTAAACACATTGTACGGTGCAGAAGATATCCAGCTCATGCAGTATTGCATCATTTGTATTCACAAATTGGTGTACAGTCTCAGAGTGAATACATTATCAGGTTTTATTGATAGGCAGGTTCATGATGTGAAGGTAAGAGCAGAAATGTGAAAGATGTTGTCACAAACGTTTGCTTTACTGTGAGGATTTTTTTAAGGTGACATCAAATTTCTACAAGGTCAGGGCCCGAATCCTCACAAATTCGTAATTCAAGTTTTCCATAAATATGACGGTAAAGTTGCCAAATTTAACATTATAACACTAGCCTGCCATTCTAGGCCAAGATTCAACATGGATTATGTGGTTTTGAGTGTTTAGCATCTGGTAATATTTACCAACGTATTTCATGCATAAGTGAACCCCCGGACAGTTTTATCGCCACATTCATGAAAAACTTGAGTTATGAATTGGTAAATCTTGAGAATACAGGCCCAGAGGCAGAAGTGTAAAGTACAGGGAAAATGTGACTGATTTCATTCGTTGTGGAATATGGTGTAGATGTGAATACCAACTATGTTGGCAGTAGGACTGGAATGTACTTACCCTGAGACATTCTCAGAAGTAACTCTGTCAAAATGTTGCTTATTTTGTGTGCCATCTTGTCTCACCATAACACATCTTCGTATCTATAATGTTGAAGGGAACGTACAGTGATTTACATTGGTTAATTGAACGACTGCACCACTGAATTTATTAGTATTTATGACATCTCGGTTTGGTTACTAATAACATCCGTACAGGATGTATAACTATTGTGATCTTTTACCTCTTTGTATTTTTTTTAAATACACGGTTTGGCGATGAATTAACATTGCTAGTTTTTTCGGCATATATATCACTGCACAGCAATAACAGACTATAAGATATCAATCTTAACATTTGAAGGTGAAATCTAACGCTTTTCACCAGATGATTAAATTTATTGGTTTGTCAGATTCCAATTTTATGCAATTTCCGACAGTAAATATATTGCAGCAGTAAAGATTGAAACATGTCAAAGTATAACATTTTAAATTTAGATGTGCTACGAGATAAAAAAGATTTTTGGACATTTTAATAAATTAACATAAGTTAACTAATGTAAATTGTTGTACATTACCTATAACTATGTGAACACTTTCTCTGCGTTGTATGTTAACTGCAAGGAATCGTTGACTTGTGATGTTTGTTTGGGTTGGCGGATCATGTTGATTGGAGCATAATCAAATTTTTAGAAAACAAGTTTAATTGGATCATGACTCACACGAACAGATCTGTTGCACTAGCCTTCAGGGTTCAATTCAACCAATACATTGTGATGATGATTTACATACAATTATGGTTGGTAATTTTTGGGGTTGAGCAATGTGTGCCCCAATTGGTGACACAGTGCCACAAGATAATGCACAGCTAATTATTATCCATTTAGACGAGCAACTTGCCTATATACTGCAAGTGTGACCTATTGACTTGTGCCAATCCTGACTTGTGCATCGATGAAAGGTCAAGATGAGTACACCAGCTGTTGGTCGAAGTGGTTGCTGATTTGACAAGTCTTCAAAATTACAACCAACTGTCATGGGAATTGGACCAGCTCCAATTTGAATGGTACTATCCTAGCCACAAATTGGTCTCCCTAATAGGTCTCACCAGACTGTTTACATAACCCATTCTTGCACTGTGATACTGACCAACACCAGGTCAGCCGACCAGTTGGGCAATTAATCAGTCATGTAAACCAGCCTGAATTGTTTGAAATCATCCAGTTGAATACAATGATTGAATTTGAAAGAAAGGCTTTTGATGCCAGAAATCTTGCCCAAAGGTGCAATATATCGACCTGCACAGTTCAGACATTTCTAGAAAAGTGTGGGTTTTTGAGGTGCCGGGGTTGGTAAATATGAATGTTGTTACTAAAGTTGTCTAGAGAGGCGTAGGTCTGGCTTTGGAGATTCTAATTTATAAGTGGAGGCAATAACGGAATATCTGCAGTGTCATGGCCCATTCTCTATGTATGTTTTTACCAAATCATCATTGTACAGTTCAAAATCAAGACAGTGGTCATTGCTATTTGATGGTAAACGTTTGAAATGACTGGACAGTTTTACAGCTTACCAAAACAGTTACTATGGGAAGTTATGAAGACTTGATGCAGACACATATTTAGAGATAGCAAGGTATTATTTCAGGGATAGCAAGGTATTATTTCACAGTAATACATATTAATACTGTCAATAACTCATATATTAACTAAAATTTAACATAACTGCAAGAGATAATCCAGATTAAGTAGACAAATCACAAACCGAGATATCAACATTTTCCGTAACTTCAGTTTGGTTTTTTCCTATCAAAATGGATGTAAAATCAAAACTATTTGTTCTGAGTACATTGTGTGTGTGGTGTGTGTGTGTCTGTATATATATATATATACATAAATCGGTACACTAAGAAAATACTAAAATCTCAATTTGTGATATTTCCAACTTAAGCTGGGTTTTCTTATGCAATGTAACATATCTTTTGGGTATATTATTTAATCATATATATCTCGGTATAGTGATCATGTCATATTACACAGTTAGCATAGAACAATGGTTAGTTGGCAGCTGTAGATAAATCTTCAAGCTGTGTACTTTGTCATTGAAAGGTACTAGTCACGTTGCTAGCATACTAAATAAACACTTGTGGGTCAGTTATACAGCAATTACAAAGGATGTTCATAAAATGTGCAATATATTGATTGTGTTGGATAATGATTAATTGCGTCCATGTGTGTATAAATGTGTGTATAATATCGAATTAAATCGGTGTGCGCGCTGTGTAGATGTTATCAGCCCCTGGTGGCTGCAGCTCACAACAGGATCTGCTTTTTGTATTGTCAAATGGTATTTTATTGATCTACCCGAGACAAATGTATTTGCTGTTACCTACCAGTGTTTTTTAACAGACAGTTAAAATGAAACAGTAATTTGTTGTTCAGCTGCCTGACTGACGAACAATTTTAAAGAAATAGGTCTTGAGAAAATTTACTTTTCAGTGTTGTGAAAATGTTACCTTGCGTGCAGTGGTAAATGACATTTCCCAATTCCCAGATGTAATCTATTATATTTAGAATGCCATCAATGATTTGCGGAAAAAAAATGCATTTGGCTTAACTGGTGGAGTGAATTGAATTGTTGAGTGAACATGAATGTTGTTATTCTGTCGTTGAAAAGCAAATCTTGTAAAAATTTATTTAATTCAGTGTAATATAAATTTCACATACGTGTGTAGGTATTATGTGTTGTTTTAAAGGATGCAGCCAAAACCTTTTAGTGTTTTACCTCGTATGAAAATGTTTACATTTCTCTCATCATTACATTTTGTATTAAACAGTATGGTTATTAACAAGTAGTTAGTGAGGAACCACATGGTTGAACATTGTGTATATTAAAACAAGTTCGACATACAGAGCTACTACTGTTATATTCTTTTACTTGCTACTGTGAATTGAAGGCACGAACATCTGCCAATGCTTTGCTATCGCATACATACTACATATATATATAAATGTATCACACTTTTTGTATAATTTTATGTTCAGTTATATAATAAAATTGCTGTATAAAGTTGCAATGTGGTTTGTGAACAGTACAGAAAGCCTAGGGACACTCCAAAGATGTGAAAGCTAGCTGAATGCACATCTTACTCCTTTATCATAGCGAGTTTTTTTGCAGCATCTAATGTTTTTCGATAGATCGAGACCTGCTGCTCTGCGAGTCCAAGACAAGGTTTTTGCATTTCACTGTACAAGATCCTTTACTTCCCCTGGCATAGAGAAATGGCTTTTAGTCTCTCCTGAAAGACACATAGAAAGTGAGATGAAAAAAATTGGCCAAGTTTTAAAACAGCAGCAGGTTGTCTTGAACCCGGATTCTCTTGATTGGTTGTCTGGTGGCCTTGAACCCTGGTTCCCTTGATTGGCTATCTGGTGGCCTTGAACCTTGGTTCTCTTAATTGGCTGTCTGGTGGTCTTGAACCCTGGTTCTCTTGAATGTCTGTCTGGTGGCCTTGAACCTTGGTTCTCGTTAATGGCTGTCTGGTGGCCTTGAAGCCTGGTTCTCTTAATTGGTTGTCTGGTGGCATTGAACCCTGGTTCTCTTAATTGGTTGTCTGGTGGCCTTGAATCCTGGTTCTCGTGAATGGCTGTCTGATGGCCTTGAACCCTGGTTCTCATGAATGGCTGTCTGGTGCCTTAACCATTTAGCTACTGACACAGTTGAAAACGATACGGCTAGATTTTATTTTTACATAAACTAAACTACATTTTGTTGATACACACAAGTTGCAATCAATAGACATGTTCAAAGTATCATGGATAATTTTATGGAATACTAAATCAATTTGGGATGAAAAAAGTTTGCACAGAAGTGTGGCCTGTAGAAATGTAAAGGTGCAACCTTTGTTTGTGTAGAACTTCACAGATAGGTCAACACTCAACACACTTCTTACATGATCTACCCTTAGACTTTCTGAAATGTGATGGTTTTATTACGTGATACAATCTGTGTTTGTCACATGCGGTAACAGATCCTCAGTTCAAACCATCCGAAGAGTGACTCTTGTGAATAACCAGCAGATGTGGATAATCATATAGGTTCATTTGCGGGTCTTACGGATTTATGTGACTAGTCTTACAGGGTGTACCACTCAGGGTTATGCGGTACGTACGCTACTCATGAGAAGAGCATATAGTGGCTGTCAGTGGTACTGATGATGTCACTTTGTTCTTCCAGTCTATTCAATGCTTGTCGAGAGGCATTTTTTTTAACGTTTGCGAACTGAAGCTGTTTGCGAAGTTCATCAAGGATGTGAAGATAGTGGCAGCCATTGACAGCATCTGTTGGAAGAAGACAAGCACGGTGACATTTGTCGACATCAATCTCGATATATAATGACAAGTATGACTAATATAAAAGCAACGCAAGAACACTAAATCTGTACTTAGGGATACAACATTTCTTTAAAACATCTACAAAGGATTCCTAGTAAAGTAATGCAAAGAATATGCAAATGCTAACGTGAAGTTATTTGAAAACATATTACCCATAATTGTCACAAAGGCAACCAAAATCTTCATATTATTATGAAACTATTAACAGTAAGGTTTTTGCAATGCAACAAATAAATATAGATTCCACGATAATTACTAAAGCTATTCCAGCCATGTCACTTCAGATTGAATCTACGTAAACTACTACTTAGACAAGTAAAGCTGCACCTTGTTTATGCTAACAACTACATGTGCCAACATTTTTCTGAAATGTTATGGTCATACAGGCATAGTAGATTTTCTTTATGGTTTTATACATTTTGAAAATAGTTGGGGCATCAAGGGATATGGCCCCCACTTGTCAAATGGCATGAGAATAACATAACACCAATTAAAAACTCGTTCGAAGAGTGACTTGTGTGAATATTTTAGCTGTGCGCAACCAAGTCTCACAAGATCCAATCGATACATATATGTATCCCAGTTTGCACGAAGAGTTCCTTTTGAGCATGTGTGGCAAATAAGTTTATTTGCAATCTTAAGATTTCTTTACCAGTTTTACGGATGTGCATCAGTCAGGATTAGCACCTATGCAACTATGTAAAATACTACTTAAAAGGAAAACTTGCACAATGTTCACTTTAAATTAATATGATATTGGCTAAACACTAACATTTGTGTTTCGGGCAGTCCCGTCTCAAGATGTCCAGTATTGCTGAAGCAATGGTTGCAGACTGGGCCACAACCTGCAACGAATCGACGAAACAATTTCATTATTGATATTTACATAAGTTACATACACTGTATAACACAATATTTGCATTGCGTAATGGACATCACTGACAATGTTGGAGTTTTAAAAGTGTGGCACATTCTACAGCAATTCAGATTGTTCACCTCTCTTGTTGTTCTGGAAGCCATCACATCTGTGACCCACTATGACCTGGGTGTGCAGGGTGGAACCCATCACATCTGTGACCCATCATGACCTGGATGTGCAGGGTGGAAGCCATGACATCTGTGACCCACAATGACCTGGATGTGCAGGGTGGCAGCCATGACAACTGTGACCCACCATGACCTGGGTGTGCAGGCTGAAGGACTGATTGTGTGTATTATTGGTGTGTGTTAACCATAGACACAAATAGAACACCCATTAGTAAAACAAGACTGCTAAGCTCTTATCAGTTGACACATGATAAAGTGATGCTGGCATGGACCAGTGACATTCATACTACTGCACATCAAGAACTCACTGGAGGCCCAGTGTTTATACTGTACAGCACCCAGTCTTCATCATATATCTATAGATATACAGTACTAATAAGAGATTATTACTATATAGCTATATATACCTAATACCTTATTACATGCACAATCTATCCATGCACCTTCTATATCAAATATCATAAAATATTAACTATAACAGTAGCACCACTAAACATGATCGAAACTGAACTTTCTGAAGTGTAGGTATACGTGTATTAGATAATGACTGCAAGAGGTCAAAATCTCATTAAGCCCTGTTGGACATTCTTCTCTAAGGTCCCAAAAATATTCTTTTCCCATCTTCCAACACATTCCCCAGCTGCTCCATCACAGCTATTTCCACCTGCAGATCAAGATCTCTCGAATGTTACAACTTGCCCAAGGACACGCCTCATGTAAAGAAACGTGCTCTCTCATTTAAGCTGTCAATTGTTTTAGTAGGCAACCTTTCACATGGTTTGTCAAACAAATGCATAGAATGCAATGAATGTTGCAATGTGTACAGAATGAGTTACATATGATAGTGGTTCATACAACGAAGAAAAGGCAAACGACGACCAAAAAGGGGAGAGCCTCATTAAATGCAGATGACTTAATAAAGAAAAAAAATCTTATTAATGAGCTGACATCTAGTAGAGTTTTATAAAAGAGTTACAAATATGCATACATGCACGCACACATTATTTATAAAACTGAATCCTACCCCTATAACATTTTATGTTGCACCCAATCAATGTGACTACTGGGAAACACTTAATGTACGCTCCCCCAAGAAAAACAAACGTATCTGTAATATATTGATATTTCAGAACATTTTCGAAACTGTTACATTCATTCACATATACACTAACACAGCACAAACATTTGCAACATAAATTACCTGAAAATAACGAGATGTTAGATCCTGTCTTCTGTTGATTCGTACAGCTGTAAGCCACACAGGAAATAACCATATTCGTTGTCCCACAACTTTATCCAGCAAGCCTCCAAGATGTTTGTCTTGAAGAGTTTAACACTAATGCATGTATGAACAACCCAACTGCCCACACTTATAACACAACTGCTGGGACCACCCTCACCCAAATTATTTATCAGTCTGGTGGCCATGCCCCATTAAGAACAAATGACAATGACAAATCTTCAAGTTAATTGGTTCCTGGTGTCATCGTCACTGGCTACTAGATTATAATTCTCTGGTAGCCACCTCATCTTCATTGCTTTTGTTTGCCTTATATTGTAAATGATGATGGTGAGGAGGAAATACATTAACTTACTTACTCACTTACTCACTTACTCACTTACTCACTTACTCACTTACGTATGTTAGACAACTATTTTTAACATGCTATGTTCACACTATAAACAGTACTACCCTATGTGTCATGCAGTGGATGCAACTGTTTCTGCCGTGCAATGAAATGCCGGCCAGTGGTCCACACCCACTTCACTGCAGTGAGCTGGCTTGTCGCTCTTGTTTATAGGGGGGTGATTAATGATGTAACTCTATGGTGTTAACAGACCCAAAATGCTCCCCCTTGGACAACCCTGGTAATGTTTCCTCAGTCTGCAACTGTGTACGGGAGCATCAAATTGCATTGCTTTGACCCTACCAGATGACATTCTATTGTCTTCCCTGAAAATCTTGCCTGTCTGAATGACCATGCGCTTGCCGATCACAGTCCGCTTCCCAGCCGCAGATGCAGCGCTAGCACTCGCGGGAGGTGATTTATCAGTACTCGGACTGAGGGAGGCCCGAGCACTGATTTCTGACGCGCGCCGTATACCTATGATTTATTACTTGTATTAAATTTCGCATGTGGTGTAGGGGAATGTTTCCCGCGCGATGACGCACCATGCTAGAAGCGAAATAAAATTAAGAGAAACTAAAATTCGTATAAACCGTGTTATTATTCTTACACAAAAATTAACAAGCCATGACAATTACGTTTGTAAGCTCCAGATGCTTACACTATTCAATGAACATTATTATTGTTAAAAATAATCTTTACTGCGAGTCTACCCGGGCCCATGCCGCCATACTTGAAGTCCACTGTTTTACCGTTATAATTTTATATGCGACTGGCGTACCACAAGACAAGGTACGTGTTTACAAATTCCTTTGTGAATCTTTGGCTGTATTTACATTGATTTTTAGCATTATATAAATTATTTTTGTTCGCAAAGCATACGAAAGTAGAACTATGCACATCGTAATTTTAGGCGCCAAACTCAAACGGCAAAGCCAAAGGCCGTGAACTGACAGTCATGCCCATGGGCATAGCCTAGCCTTATAATAGGTGAAGTCTGAAGATTTATTTATACTGGCTCAGTATGTACTGTCTGTTTATTTCTTACGAGTACTTTATCAGAACAGAAACACATTATTATATACATACATGCATGCATGCATGCATACATACATATAATTATATTCTGTGAAATTTTCATTTCATTCTGCCCTGTATCGGTTGCTTAATTCGTTCTCGATCAATATACTTGTTTTATAGTAGTAAAATGTTGTATACATTGTAAACTGTAGTATACCATGGTTTACCTGTTTCAAAACAACATGGTATTTTACCATGTCTTCCCTGTTTCAAAGCACCATGGTTTCTATGGTATATCATGGTATTTTACCATGGTTTACCTGTTTCAAAATACCATGGCATTTACCATGGTATATTTTCATAAGGGAATTGCCCAATTCCATGGGCCGTGGACACTTGGTATTGTTAACTTAATTGTTATGTTAATATTTCAGATGCTGTCCGAAACAATGAAGTGACAACAAATGGCACAACCATGAGCATGACATAAAGCGAGTCATCCAGGAATGGTTCCGAACTGCCTCTGTCTCTGATCGGGATAAGGATAAATTTTATTTGTCCCAACAGCAGAAACACGTAGATAAATTATATTGAGTGGCAATATGAATTATGTAAATTCATATGATACATACACATACAGAATTGTACAATATATAATAACAACTAATAAATCATCAGTAAAAGTAATGTGTCATTATATTTTTGTAGCATGTAATTTTTGGCATAACTTGAAAAGCCTTTCAAACTATGAGTCACTATCTTGTCTATAACTAAATCAGGGATATTGTTTATAACATGTGGCAAGTTGTATTTAAGAATTTTTTTGGCAAATTCATGTTTAGTTCTGTAGGTATGTAGTTCAGTTTTTCTCTTAGTATTATAGTTGTGAATGTATGTATTTGGGGTTATTTGTCAGTTTAATAAGTAGACAGGTAGATTTTGATGTCTATATTTGTAATAAAATTTAAGTTCTTGTAGTTTTACTAAGTCTTCTACTTTTAGTGTGTTGAGTTTTTTTAAAAGTGGTTCTGTGTGTGAATTGTATTTGCTTAATGTTATAATTCGTACTGCTTTCTTTTGTATTTTCACTAATCTGTTTCCTTGATATCCCCATGTCGTAATACAGTGATTAATATGAGGTAATATCAATGCATTGTATAACATAATTTTTATTTCTAAAGGTAATACATGTTTTAATCTGTTTAGTATTCCTATAGTTTTGGAACACTTATTTGAGATTTTTTCTGTGTTTTTTCCAATTTAAGTTAGTATCTATAGTTAAGCCTAGGTAGTTAAATTCTTCCACTTTCTCAATATCTATATTATTTATTTTGAGAGATAATGTCAGTGTAGTTTTATTTGGCATTTGGAAGGTCATATATTTAGATTTACTTTTATTTAGTGATAGCTTATTTATATTAAGCCACTCAACTATTTTGAGGAGTTCTTCATTTATTACTGATTCTGTACTTTTATTTTGGACACTAATTCTGAAAGTTTCAATAGTGCTAAATAAAGTGGTATCATCAGCATATATTATAAAGTTAAACATTTGGCTGGCTTGTGAGAAATCATTTATGTATATAGTAAATAATAGTGGTCCAAGGATGGACCCTTGTGGTACTCCAACTTTAATGAGTAAAGTTTCAGATGTGGTATCATCAAATTCGGTGTACTGTTTACGGTTGTTTAAATAGCTTTTAAATAAAAGAAGAGTTTTACCATCTAAGCCATAGTGTCTTAATTTATTTAATAATATTGAATGGTCAATAGTATCAAATGCCTTGGAAAAGTCAAGAAAAATACTAATTGGTAAGTGATTTCTATCCATTTGAGTAATGATTCTATCTACTAGTTCAAGTGATGCATATTTGGTTGAATGATTAGGTCTAAAACCTTACTGATTATCAAAAAATAGCTTAGAATCAATAAAATAAGCAGATAACTGATTGTGGATGATTTTCTCTAAAACTTTAGAAATAGTTGGAAGGAGAGAAATAGGCCTATAATTTTTGAATAATGTTGAGTCATCGTTCTTGAAAATTGGAATTACTTTTGTAATTTTAAGTTTATCAGGAAATATGCCTGTATTTATGACTTGGTTAATTACTAAGGTTAAGGATTTAATGATTGCGGGTTCAATTATTTTCAGCAATTTTGAAGAAATACCGTCGAATCCACTACTGTTTTTTGTAGGAAGATCATTTATTGTTTTCCTTACAGTTTCTTCATTAACATTCTTAAATTTGAGAACAGATTTAACTTGTGTATTTAAATAGTAGTCATAATTTTTATTTCCTTTATATTGAATGCTTTCTGCAATAGTTTGACCAATGTTTGTAAAATAGTTATTGAATTTCTTTGCTATATCAGTTTTATCAGTAATACTAGTACCATTTTCTTTAAAAATTGTCGAGGATGTTTTCTTTCCTTTATTTTTTGAAAGAATTTCATTGATGGTTTTCCATGTATTTCTTTTGTAATTTTTGAATCGGTTAAATCGTGATTCAAAATAAATTTGTTTAGCTGCACGAATATTTCTTTTTAATATGGAGTTGTACGTTTTAAGGATAGTGTTTGTGGTCTCATAATCTGGTGAATTAGGGTCAGACATTTTTAATTGTTTATAAAGTGTGTCCCGATATCTAATAGATTTTAATAGACCTTGAGTGATCCATGTCGAATTTTTATGTTTGTATTTATTAAATTTCATTGTTTTAATTGGCATGTACTTATTTTTTGCTCGCATGATTTCTTCATGCATTATGTTATAATTTAGATTGGGGTCCTCATTTTGATGTTTATGTAGTTTGTTGTAACAGTTATATGAATCTATTTCAATTTTGACTTTCTGCATGGCTTCTTCACTTTGTGTATTTATTTTTATAAATTTGGGAGGAAATTCTATTTTTGGAGTATTGTCTAGAAATAAAAAATAAGGTTGATGGTCTAAAAAAGTTTTTGTGAAAATCCCAGCAATGCTTTCTAATATGGATTTGTTTAGCTTACAAAAAAAATTATCTATCAGTGTTCCATTGGTTTTAGTGAAACGAGTTGGGAAAGTAATTTGAGGGTAGAGACTATGTGATATTAAAGTATCAAAAAAATCGCTGTAGATTCTGTTCTCATTTATTTTAAGTAAATTTATGTTAAAATCCCCAGCTATAATGAGATTATTACTGCTATTTTCCAGAGATGATGTAACTGATGAAAATTCATCAATGAATTTTGTAATATTTTCATTGCATGTTCTTGGAGGTCTATATATATTTCCAATGGTCATTGTTTTTGATAAATTTTTTCCAGTTACTTTAATCATTAGCCCTTCCCAGTGTTCGTACGTATTTAAATTCATTTTTACTTCAGAATTATATTTATTGTCCACATATATTAATTAGTAACCCTCCTTTATTGCTACACTTTTTCCCCTGTGTTATACACTCATATCCATCTAGACAAAATTGAGAGAAATCATCATTATCAGCTTTCCACGTCTCTTGTAAGCATATTACGCTAAATTTAAAATTTATACTACGTAAGTCCTCTACGAATATTTCAAGTTCATTAAACTTTGAATTTATAGACTGAATGTTCGAGCTTAGAATACTAAAACTGTTAGTGTTACTGTTTGCTAGAATGGTGAACTTATCAATGTCATAGTATGAAGAGCATCGTATTACTTGAGGCTCGTGATTTTCATCATTATTTTCATTTGTACATAAAACATTACTTAGGTTGTTTTGATTTCCTCCTAATGGAATGGTGGTAGGAAGCACCGAATGGACCGAACATAGGCTAAGCAGGATGTGGCAGGAGTAAACAATTCAAGTGAATGTTTTTGAGTACATTCATTTAAGTACAAGTAAGAGATGGTCAACGCTTATTTATTAAATATTATCGTATAATAAATTACACAAATCCACATACAAATACATATATCAACCTCAAAACATTTGTGATAAAATGTTAACAATATATGTATAAGATAATATGCTTGTATTGAAAGTAATGACAATGTGCTTTGGTGGCGTTGCATTGATCAGTTTAAAAAAAAAATTTAAACTGATCAAGAGCATTGTTTATATAAAAGAGAACCTGGAAAAATCATAGTAAAGTTATACTGTATAATCTGTATTCATAAATATACATTTGAACGGTTAACTGGCAGTTTAAGTTTGAATGTGCACATATATATTCATAGCAATGTCTAGGAAGGTTGCACAGTACATTGAAATTATATAGGTCGTTGTGTACATACTGAAGCCTTTCAAGAGAGTGAGTGTGGATTTTTACTGCGATTGGATTAGGGGTGTTATTGAATATTCAAGTGATGCTATCTGTAATGCGTTTATTTGTCAGTTCAGTGTTTGTACTTTAAATGTGGATATTCCCACGACTTTTGTGCCATATGCATGCGCACCAGAATTATGTATTATGTTTACATTTTTTAGGTATTCAGGAAGGTTTCTGTTGACATATTAGTGATAACAGTTTAATTGTCATTTAAAGATATCTTGAACACTTTTGTTTAGCAGTTTGACACTTTTTAGCAATGGATAGAAGTGTGTGCATTATATACTGACTGTTTGTTATCATTTTTTTTCGCCCACTTCTGTAGTTTTGTTATTATGTATACCAGTTACAATAGTTTATATGGGGAATGATTAGTGACTTAATGTTAATAGGTTTAATAAAACACATTGTGGAAGGTATCTTATTAAAACTGTACAACTCATATTGATTAAT
This sequence comes from Lamellibrachia columna, assembly GCA_963662155.1. Classification (NCBI taxonomy): domain Eukaryota; kingdom Metazoa; phylum Annelida; class Polychaeta; order Sabellida; family Siboglinidae; genus Lamellibrachia; species Lamellibrachia columna. The sequence continues at coordinate 20,850,955 of OY759269.1, forward strand.
AAATTTTAAATGCCTTTGTTGGGCCTATTTCAATCTTCACTGGACTTGTTGTTTTTTTGCTTATATATATATATATATATATATATATATATATATATATATATATATATTGGACGACAATGTACCAATGATTAGCTGCTCATAGGCCAACTGTGCCTAGTTTTGCCAAAATTAATATGTATGTGTGTGTGTATATATATATACATATATGTGTGTATATAATAATTATATACATATATATGTATATATAATATACACATTTATCAAAACTAGGCACAGTTGGCGAATGAACGGCTAATCATCGTAATCATCGGTTCATAGGCGGGTTCCTATTGGCAGCCGCTTATGAGCCGTCATCGGCCCGATGTTAAGCCGATGGACAAAACCAACATTGGCCCGCACGCGTATGCCGATGTTGAGCCGATAAGTTTGACGCCCTCAGCCCGATGTTGAGCTGACGGACAAAACTTACATCGGCCCGAAGGCGGATGCAGATGTTGGACCGATAAGTTTGCCGCCCTCGGCCCGATGGGCAAAACCTACATCGGCCCGCAGGCGAATGCCGATGTTGAGCCGATAAGTTTGCCGCCCTCGGCCCAATGTTGAGCCAACGGACAAAACTTACTTCGACCTGCAGGCGGATGCCGATGTTGGACCGATAAGTTTGCCGCCCTCGGCCTGCTCTCGGGCCGCTGTAGGTGTGTTAGCTGGGTTGTAGTTGGTATTTTTCAATTTTGTCAACTAGTGTCTACTGTTTAGTGTCTACAATTTCCCCAGTACTGATTCATTCACACTTGTACTAATTCACACGTCTAAACCTGATCTGTGTCAGGATAGTGACTGCAGGCCTGCTGGAAATGCCACTGGGTGTCAGTGCCAGTGGGTGAAGATTAACTGCCCTTACTGGTAACATTAATTAATTAAATTAAGTTAACTTAGTTGAGCTAATTCAATTATCAACTTAAATTAGGGTTATGGCTTGCATTAGGGTTATGTTAGGGTTAGATAAACAAACCCTAATCATAAGCCAATAAATTAAAGCCATATATAAAAATATGTTATAATACTTAATAGCAATGACAATAAACAGTTGATTATTTTTCTTCAGGATATTCGTCCGTCGTTTGAAGCAGATGGTTGTGCTGGATTTCTAGAACTCGTCCAGCACACTATGGACAGTAGACAGCAGACTAGTAGACATTATACAATGTTCATATATTATTTTTTTTTCTTTAATGAAACAATGTTTGTAATACAGTTTATTTGTGTTTCGTTTTTATTATTAGATAATAGGTTTATCTTTTAAAAATTTAGCGGGCTTGCGGGCCATGGACTTACCCATCTTTTGGGCCAGACCCGGGTCTGAAATGTGCGAGCCGGATCGGGCCTGGGCCAAACATTAACGGTCTAGGTCGGGCCTGGGCCTAAATTCAAGTTTGCAGGCCTGGGCTTGATAAATTTTTGCGGGCCTGGGCTAGGTCTGGATTCTAACTGCTAATTGTGGGCCGGGCTTGGGCTCAAATTACAGGCCCGTATATATATATATATATATATAGTACATTTCACTTTATGTGCTTGTCTTCATGCAATCTATAGCCACTTCCTTACCATGTATTCGTGCTTAGTGCCATGTTTCCTAACTAGATGGCCGTCTTGCTCAAGACACTCCAGGGCTGTGGTCACTATTTTAGTCGCATTAGTTTTGTCTCCATCCTGCTGAAGAAGCAAGTACAAATTTATATTACATCATGAACTCATATAAATTTGATTAAATAAAATTTATTGAAACATTATCTCTTAATACGTAATCATTTCTAAATAATATAACATATTATACATATGGTAGATTTAAAAATCAACATTAAACACATTAAAAGAACTAATATTGGTGTAGGAATTGCAACCACAGTAACTAGCAAGAGACAACACAAATAGAGAAGCCATTATGAGAAAAAACAATATTGGTGCTACATTTAGACATTCTAGCATCTGGAAATTTCCACAAATGAAACATTACAACACTTGATGCACGATATTTCAAACATAAAACATATTTACTGAAGCTAAACAAACGCTGTTTATGTTTCATGATCATATACAATTTTTATCATTGTTACCAAATAATTATAATGATGTTTGTGTAATGATCTCTTGTTTTAGAGAAGTTATGTGGATGCATTAAAAAGCTTGTTTCAAGGAAATACAGAAGTAAAAACTAAATATTAAGGGTAAAAGTAACAAAACCAGAACTGTTCCCGTGATACCAGACAGTCAGTGAGGGATGCTTCCCAGAATTTTCCTTCCAACCACGGCTGCAGTCCTGTAGTCTCAATGTGTTCCCTGTTCAGATGGGACAGTATTGCTATAGCAACGACTTCCACCTTCTCCACCTAAGTAAATAAACGGCGGTATAACTGGGCCTGACTTGTCAGGTGCAAAACGGCAGCACAACGCTTTTCGCTAAACATGACAGACAATTACGGATTCTTGAGTGATGGTGCTCTGCCGTTGGAGACCCGCTAGGGTGGTTGCCTACTGGAGGATCTGTGGCGCACAACGACTTTTGTACGAGGAACCAGAGTCCCTGTCTGAACATTTGACGAAGAAAAAGTGAATAAGCAAAAACTGTAATTGATACCTGTCCTAATTAGGTAGGATAATAAAACAAGTGTTATTATCTATGTGCTTAATCACACTCAACAGTATCTAACATATATCATTAATAATAATAATAAATTTTATTTTATATAGCGCCAGATCCAAAATTGTTCTTGGCACTTCACTTCAGTATATATAAAATTAACAAGATAGTCTGAAAACAGAGAATTACAGTGATCAATCATCTGGACGATTAGTTACCATGACTCAGCGTGAATAATCTGAATATGCTTAAAAACAAAATTGAAAAATATTTCAGAGGGGCAACTTAGACAAATATTAATAATCATTGAACTCTGGATAAGCCAAATGGCTACCTTGTTCACTTGGATGGCAATCTTGTTAAATTTTCCAACACTGCGTCAAAAAGAGAACTCCTTCAGTTTAATTTTTTTAAACAATAAAAAACCCATTTACAGTAGTACCTGCCTTCAACGGACACTTCTGTATCCAAGCAAAAGTGTCCCTACATGGCAGGTGTCCCCTCATCGGAGGGACAGGCATGCTGGAGTGGAGGGCTGAAATAAGGCGCGTTAGGTGTTCCCATGTCTGCCACCAGGGCGCTACTAACCAACATTGAACGCCGCCCCCTGCTCCAAGGCCAAGAACGCTGTCGAAGCCACAGTGTGCTTGCAGCACTCTCTTATTCGGCAATATGCAGTTTATAGAGCTTATTAAACGAGTCAACTGCCATCAACGTGTATTATTTCTAAATGTCACACCCTGTTTAATCGTTAACTGAATAAAATACATGTACGTATACCGTTAAGGAACTATGATGACGATGCACTGAACTAATAGGCCTACGAATCGAAAATAATAACCTGGATTTGAGCAGCTAAAAACGTATATGAGTTGACACACGCAGTAAGCTGATTAAACATAGATGTAAGCTGATTAAACATATAAAACGACAATAGGCACGACTTAGCATCGATTTGTCGTTTCATATGCGGATGACGAATTCGTATTTTCGCTCACCGGTAGAGCCTTTGGCATGTTGGTTTCGCGTCGTTTAGATTGGAGGCATGCCATTTCACCCCAGTGTTATATTAGTAATGCATACTAAATTGCATTTAAGACTGTTTATCTGATTCTTATACGAGGCGTATTTGTGAATCTCGACTGCAATGTCAAACCGCCTAAGCAAAGCCAACATCAGCGATTGGTGTCGGCGGCAGCGCCAAACAAACAACTTGTTGACAGTCGTTCATTGCCATTGACATTGTTCACCTGTTTCTTGAGAATTATCAAAGCAATTCTAAGTAGGTTTAAGCAGGCCCATTTGGCATTTCCCCCGGCAGCAGAACAGCCTTATATCCGAATGCGCGATATAACGTTGTTTTTCCCACTACACACCGTGCTGTTTGTCCGTCGCCATTTTTGAAATAAAATATTTCGAGAAAAAATTACGAAAATAATGATTACTGTCCGCATTAGCAGGGACAGAAAACCAAAATATCCTGTCCGCTGTCTGCATTCATCAGAGGGACATTTACATGGTAAAACAGTCCATACATTGAGAAAGTGTACTACCATAGCAGGTGTCCGCTCATCGGAGGGTCCATTGAAGGCAGGTACTACTGTACACAACATTGCTGGAAAAGTGTGAAACAGCCCAATTGTGTTACATTTATAATTTCTCTCAGATGTTACCTCAGACTTTTGTCTTGCACTACCCCCATGGACCCCTGCAGCTCTGTCTTCTAGCGTCCCAGGAGGGGGGCAGAATGGAACATCGTAGCAATTCCCATAGAGCTGGGGGAGTTCCAGCATTCTGGACGCTTCCTCCATTGGGTTAGTAACCCTCCCTAAACAGTGAATGTAATTGATAATGATAACAATTTATTCATCCAACCACAAATACAATTAGAATCAATACAGAGTGAAACTGACGGTGGGTCACTAGAATAAGTTGTTACTTGTCAAGCTAGTGACCCGACATATATAAAAATGCACAGTAAAAAAGTTGGTGTTTGATAAAATAAAATCAATACACAGTACACAAAATTATTATTATTATACAATATCAATATTTATCAGCAGGTACAACATATTTAGACACTAAATAATTCTAAACAATACAGAAAGAACATGTTTTTGCTTTTTTTTCTGGTGTAGAATTAAAACATTTATACTATACTGTCATTGCTAATTAATGAAAAGGAAATGGATTCAGAGCGTAGCCGCAACTACAGAGCATGTATAACGTTCTAACATGATGACACAGAGCAAGGTCCTAATGTTACCACTCTGATATTTTGCCTTCAACAACTCTGTTAACAATTTAACTTTATAAAATACATTAACATAATTATGATGGTTTATAAAAAATTGTTTTATGTAGTAGGGTGACAAACTTCAACAATTATTTTTTTCACGCAAAAATAAAACCTATCAAGTATCCACAATGACATGCTAGTTCATTTGTGCATAAAATTATGCGTTGTTTAGTTTTGTTGAGATTATGAGAATACTATTATAATATATTACGTTAGAAAAGGAATTAAATGAAACTGATCCATTCATTGTCAAATGAAACATCAACTTAGCACTATATTGATTGTGTAAGCATAAACTACTATGTTAACTATATATTTATTCAACATGTTACTGGGTCAGGTCACTTGATGGAGATGGAGGCAGGCTGACTAGTAAAGATCAGATGCAGTGAACCAGCGAGGGCCGAGGAAAAGGGGCAGACCCGATTTTAGAGGGGAAGGACTGCGTAAAGAGGGATGTAAGACAGGCGGAGGGGGATGACAAGTGGAGGGAGAAGGCTGCCGAGAGGGAGCAGTCGAAAAGAACAAAACAAAGACAGTGCAGCAGTATAAGAATTAGTCGGCCACACCCCTTTGAATAAAAAATGGAACTTTGAGGAAACCCATATTATTTTTTAACTAGACTACATAACGCACTCACTTATATACTTAGCCATCACTTCTCTCATGCCTCGATAACACTTTAGTTTGCCTCGTATTTGGACGAGATCACCAAGGTCAAGGCCAACAGACAACATTTCTATCTCCTCTTCCAACTGCCGGATATTTTCCTGCAGTGTTCCACCCAGAATAGCTGGAAGCAGAAATAAGCAAACTTTATGTGAATTCAAGCCAACATTTCCCTTGGTCTGCAAAAATGTGCGAAGATGGAAAGGAATGGAATGATTCCTGCTGGCAACCACTAGGTGGGATACAAAATGGTGGACTTCTTGAAAGATGGTTGTAATTATTTATCACAATATGTAAAAAGAACAATTGCGTATCCAAATCAGTAAAAGTTGGTAAAGAATACACTGCACCAACAATAACATTAACTTCAAAAATTGGTCGACCAGAAATCTGAATAATTGTGGGAAAAGTTTTCATCAATTTCATGTCTAATCATTCATTTTATTCAAATTATGTCAGCCACCCTGATCTCCCATGAAAACATAATCTTAACCAATGAACTGTGAAAAATTGTACCATAATAGCTTCTAAAACATTTATACAAAACATAGACACACGATCTAGTCGAACACAATTTCAGGATGCTTTGTATTAGGACACATGAATTCTGGGTAGCCTCTAATAATATTGTATCGTATAATGAAAAACTTGTTGGACACACCAAGGAGAGGGGAGTAGGGGAGACAGGAGGGAAGGAGAAGGGAGTGGGGGAGACAGGAGGGAAGGAGAAGGGAGTGGGGGAGACGGGAGGGAAAACAACCGGAGTGAAGGAGAGGGAAGTGGGAGAGACAAGAGCAAAGGAGTGGGAAGTGGGGGAGACAGGAGCGAAGGAGACAGGAGGGAAGGGGTCAGGACAGAATGTGATGGAGGGGATCGAACGGAAGAGTTATTCTGCAGCAGTGATAGAGGGGGTGAGGAAGACAGCGAGGGTGTTTGTGGGGGATTCGATAGTTAGGAAGACCGACAGAGTCTTAAACAAGGGAGATGATGTGGTGGTCTGCTTGCCTGGAGCCAAAATAGAGGCGATAACTGAGAGGGTAAAAAACATCGTAGGCTCGGGTAAGGGTGGATCTGTTTTAGTACACGTAGGGACAAATAACGTAGAGAGGGAGGGTACAACTGCCATAGTTAGGAAATATAGGCAGTTGGTCAGAACACTAAAACAGACGCGGGTTGAGCAGGTAATACTGTCAGGGATTTTACCTGTAATGGGCAGGAGGGGTCACAAATATCGAAATTGTCGGGGGATGGCAATTAACATGTTAGTCCAGAAGTTATGTAGGGAAGAGGAAGTTGGATTTGTGGATTTATGGGGAAGTTTTGTTGGGAGGGCTGATATGTACATGAAGGATGGGCTTCATTTAAGTGGAAAGGGGGCGGCAGTATTCGCGGACAAACTTTCAGTAGCAGTAGATAGTGACTTGGGTACAATGACAAATATTTTTGGAAGTAAACATTCTTTAAACTAGAAGTGCAGGGGGGTTACCTAGAGGTGTCTCAAGCAGAACAAGAGGCCACTAGCACAGATAAACCAATATCAAATCATCCGAAAAACATCTCTGAAAAAGGTTATAGATGCGTATGTTTAAATGCAAGGAGCATAGTAAATAAGAAAAACGAATTAAACATTATGGTAGAAGATATTGACCCTCACATAATTGGTATAACTGAATCATGGGCCAACATAGATATAACAGATGCTGAATTAGGACTGACACGATATGTAATGTTTAGGAAAGATCGAATAGGAAGAAGGGGCGGGGGAGTTATTTTATATGTTAAAGAATCTATTCAGGCTTATGAAATAAAACTAGAAAGGGAAGCAGATTGCGATGAAGCTGTTTGGTGCAAAATTGTTTCAGGAAATTCAAAATTAACTATTGGATTAGTTTACCGAAGTCCAAACATAAACGAAGAGGACAACACAAAAATAAAAAACGCTATAAAGGAAGTTAGTAAAGGGGAATGTATCATAATGGGAGATTTTAACCATGGACACATACAATGGAATTCTCTAGAGAGCACAGGGATTGAGGACCAACAATTTCTATTTTTAATCCAGGATAGCTTTCTTACTCAGTACGTACTAGAACCAACCAGGGGAGAAAATGTATTAGATATAGTTTTGTCATCACAAAAAGAATTAGTGGACAATGTAAAAATATTTGAACCATTGGGTAATAGTGACCATAATCAAATACATTTTGACATCAATGTAAAATCAGAAAGTAAAAATAAGAAAACGTACAAGAGAAACTTCCACAAAGATAACTACAAAGATATGAGAAAATACTTAGCAAAGCTAGATTGGAATAACATGCTGATGAAACCACTTGTTAAAACCAGTCATGACAGTTTCACAACATGGGGCAAAATGACTGGTTTATTTTTACCCAGAATTTCAATTAGTATTTCAGAAAGAATATGCACATCGTCACTGCGTATATCACATTTATGACCTTTGCTGTATTTACTGTTATAAGTCTTTTTCTGTTGCCAAAACTATTACAACTGTTCTTGTTAGCAATAGACTAATTACATTTTTCACAACATTGCTCTCAAGGACATCTTGAAACAACGTGTGCAAAATTGTTTTGCAACGGTAGTTACCCGGTCTCCTCGTTTCTCTCACTCGGTACCACTTCTTAAATCATTGCATTGGCTCCCTGTCTGATATCACATTATTTTTAAGACCTGCACAGTCACCTATCAAGAACTTTCATCCAAACAACCAACATATTTACATTCACTGCTCACTCCTGCAAGACAGCCCAGACAGCTTTGACTATCTAATTTAATCTACTTTTCATTCTCAGTGTTAAGACAAAAGACGGAACTAGAGCTCTTTCAGTTGCTGCACCGACTCTGTGGAACTAACTCACTGTTAATGCAAAGTCTGTAGGAAATGGAATAACATTTCGCCATAAACTAAAAACGTACCTGTTTAAACTTGCTTATCCTTTACAACTGGAATTGCTAATCGATTAGAAACTGCTTAACCCCTTTTGTTTTGGTGCACTGCCGAGCGTGGGTCGCCTGAGGATTTTAGTGCAATAGAAGTGTTTTATATTGTATTGTAGCCATACATTTGTGACATTACTGCAACACGCATAAGGAAAATTCCAATTTTTTTAGAAACACCATGGTGCCAACCTTCTAGTTCTTGGCGGTCCTGTTTTCCTTGACTTGCCTCAGAGTCCGTGGAAAGCCAGTACAAACAACTAATCACCCCAGTACCATCATCCACTGAAGAAAAACGAGACAAGGTCAATTCAAGACTCCATCCAAGGTCAATGCAATAGAACAAATCAACAGTTTTAATTTGAGCTGTTTCATCCAATTCATGTAGGAAGCTGAGTGATATTAAAACTGCAAAAATGCAAGTTAAGCATTTTTAAAGCATGAGGTAAGCCTGCTTCAACTGTAAGATGATCGGTAATGCCAGTGAAACCCAAACATTCATATCATGCTGTGTAGTATCGCATTTATAATGTACTAGGATTGTATTTACAAACATCATTCAGGAATTATTATTATATGTCACACTGCTAGAGTCATGGATATAGTTGAGCACCAGTGTGTGATGTGTGTACACGCGCATGAGTGTTCATAGTCGTAACAGTAATCTTGACCCAAAGGAACTTTCACGAATGCTGAACAATAAAGCAACAATAACGCATATCTCGATATTATCAGATCAACTCAGCAAACCTGTGTAGATAACAATGCGCTGTCGGCGAACCACCTTCACTATTACTCCCATGATGTCCACTTTCAACACAGGGTGATTGCCATAGAAGAATACGCCTGCAATACAGGGTAAGATCATGTGTTGAGTAAGTTAGATTCTACCTGAATTCAAGAAACTAGTTCACATCATGCAAACCAGTTTTTCAATCAGCGTGTTCTTAAAAGATGGTTGTACTGTACTGTGGTTAATTTGTGTTTAGATAATGTATACATTGTGTTTACATATTATATGATGTCACTGTATTGTATTGTCACATCTGACTGTGTTAATCATGTTTATGCACCAGTTCTATTTCATCTTGAGTCTTTAATGTTCTCCAGCAACAAATTTTGTCATTTCACCTAATTTTGTCTACCAGGCATGAATACCTTTCATACATAACACACCATACCCTTTCCAACAGGAATGTTGCTGCAAATTAATTCCCAACATTTTATCCACCATCACTATTGTCTGACTGAAATCAGGAATTTAATATAATTTGTCTGAACTGTAGTTTTCTTTATTTATTCGGAAGACTTGCCAGATTTATTTGGAGCTTCGTCCAGGTTCAACACATCAACAATGTAAAACTTGTAGTGACTTCTAAAGAGTGGATCCAAGCCCCAGTATTTCTCAGCATACATGATGACATCTGACGCGGTTGAGACTGCAGCCATTTCAGACACATCTTACTGTCATCTTAGGCACCAGGTCCACTCATGTGACAACTATAAAATAAGCCAAGAAGACACGAGAATTGTCAACAAATCTTTTACCATAACAGTACTTGCATCTGCTGTATTACCACCACTACTATCTACTACTACTTTATTTCTGGACCTTTCTACTAAAGATAAAGATACATTTTATTACCAAGTAGCAAGTACAAGGAATTTGCAGTGTTGTGGCATTAGCACAAACATACAAGCATGCACCCAATAACACACGGAACTAAACATTACATATCACAATCGTAATACTAAAAACAGTTAAAAACAAACGAGAGTAATATAATAGATTGTAAAAAAGAAGAAAAACCGCGACATTGCAACTACCTACTAGTACATACTACTGTTAATTCTGGTCTGCTTTTACCTTAGGTCTAGAAGAATTCTTCTGCCTACAACTACAACAGGCCAGGTTATCCAGCTTACTTTTTGCAAAATATTTCTTGACTTGACTTGATATTTCTTGTAATACTGAACTCGATGTTGACAGAGGTTATTTTAAACCACACATATTATTTGCACCATTTTGTTTAAAAATAATTTTTCGTGTTTATATGCACCTGTGCATATGTGCACCACAAATTATGTTAGCCCCAGAAGAGGCCATGGGAGAATACACTCAAGTTCTTATAATATTTAACTAGTCTGTAAACAGTAACTGAAGAAAATGGGCTACACCTGGAATGAAATGACGACAATATAGCACAGAATAGAACACAGTGGAGAGCTTAAGAATTCTGTCGATGGTCCATGCCCCCAGCGAGCAAACTGGTCTAAGTAAGTAGACAGAGTAGTCAAAAGCAAAATCTTTATTTGTCAATTACTTAAGACTTGAGCCCCTCACTCTCAGTTTCTGTGTGCACCAACCACTGTGATCAACTCAGATCGAGTAGCAGAACCATGACATAGCATAACTAGTAGGGGTGACAATCGATGTAGTCTACTACTGCAATAGTATTGAGATAGTTGTTTTATTATAGCGATATTATCCTGATAGTTTCATGACTATCGCAACAGTATCGTAATAGTATCATAGAAGCTTAAGTTAATAGGCATACATACTAATTTCACTTGTTGTGAGTGAAGCTAAAATAAAAAAATACTAAATAAAGTTGAAAAATCATGTTTACAAACAGTATTACAGAATACAGGGGCATAAGTAAACCTGTTGATTTGTTTTGCCAACTATCGTTACTATCGATAGTTTACTATACTATGGGCGATGACTATCGATAGTTAAATTTACTATCGATACTCGATAGTATTGGTATTGCATTGCCACATCCGAATGACATCGACTATCGCAGTGTATCGCTAATTCGATGCATACCCATACTAGCCAGATGTAGGCAACGATTGAACCAACCAAGTCTAACATGCCCAAACATTCAGGAAATTCAAAATTAACTATTGGATTAGTTTACCGAAGTCCAAACATAAACGAAGAGGATAACACAAAAATAAAAAATGCTATAAAGGAAGTTAGTAAAGGGGAATGTATCATAATGGAAGATTTTAACCACGGACACATACAATGGAAATATCTAGAGTACAGGGAGTGAGGACCAACAATTTCTAATTTTAATTCAGGATAGCGTCCTTACTCAGCACGTGTTAGAACCAACCAGGGGAGAGAATGTATTATATATAGTTTCGTCATCACAAAAAGAATTAGTGGACAATGTAAAAATACATGAACCATTGGGTAACAGTGACCACAATCAAACTTACACAATCAAATACATTTTGACATCAATGTAAAACCAGAAAGTAAAAAAAAAAACCTATAGGAGAAACTTCCACAAAGGTAACCATAAAGATATGAGAAAACACTTGGAATTGGATTGGAATTACATGCTGTTGAATTAGACTGCAACTGAATGTTGGAATATTCTAAAATATGAAATTGAGAGTATCATCGATAAATTTGTTCCCTTGAAAAAAAACAAGGAAAACGGTCTAGAAAGAAACACTTGTCAAAAGAAGCTATTAAAAAAATAGTGTTTAAGCAAACTATGTGCATGGAGAGTTTATAGGCGTACCAGAAAGGATGAAGACTATGCAAATTACAAAGAGGCACTTAACCTAGCTACAACTGAAATTAGAAAGTCTAAATGAACCTTTGAAAAAAATTGGCAGGAAATATAAAAATGACAGCAAGAGTTTCTATGCTTATGTGAGGAGTAAACAGAAAGTTCAAGATAAGGTCGGACCACTGGAAAACAACAGTGGAAACATAATTTCAGATGGGTTTCAAATGGCAGAGGTCCTGAATGAGTATTATTTCAGCTCAGTTTTTACCACAGAAGCTATCAGCTCACTTCCAGTTCCGTTTACTAAATTTGAGTGCAATAAATCAGAACATTTAGGGCAGTTATTTGTAACTCCTGAAATGATAGCAAAGAAAATTAAAGAAGATGAAAGATAATAAATCACCTGGAGTTGATGGGATACCACCAAAACTGCTTAAGGAAATTGTTGAGCAAATTAGTACACCACTTGCAAAATTGTTTAACTTGCCACTAGAAGGAATAGTTCCTTCAGAATGGTAAGAAGCAAACATTATGCCGCTATTTAAGAAGGGATTGAGGAACAAGCCAGAAAATTACAGACCAGTAATAAGTTTCACATCAGTTGCATGTAAATTACTCGAAACATTAATTAGAGACCACATGGTGGAATTCCTTATAAAACATAAATACATCTCAACATGGGTTACTAAAAGCAAGGTCATGTCTAACCAATCTCATATGTTTTTTGGAAGAAATTACAAAGTGGGTATATGATGGGTCACCAGTGGATGTTGTCTACTTAGATTTTCGGAAAGCTTTTGATAAAATGCCACATCAAAGATTGTTACTTAAACTAAAAGCCCATGGTATAGGTAATGACGTAATCAACTGGATAGAAGAGTGGCTTGCACACAGAAGACAGAGAGCAATAGTAGATGGTGAGATTTCAAACTGGAAATTTGTTTTGAGTGGGGTACCACAGGGATCAGTATTAGGCCCTATACTGTTTTTAATATATATATATATATATATATATATATATATATATATATATATATATATATATATATATATATAAATGATTTGGAAGATGACATATCTAGTAAAGTACTGACATTTGCAGATGACACAAAGGTATTCAGAAAGGTTACTAATGATACAGATAAACAAAGTTTACAGGATGATCTAGATAAATTAGTTAAATGGTCAGAAAAATGGCAAATGTTATTAAATTTTGGGAAGTGTAAATGCATACACATAGGACATGGAAACATGGATGAAGAATATAAAATGTGGGATGCTGTACTAGGTAGAACAAGAAAAGAACTTAGGAGTAACATTTACTGCTGACATGAAAGTTTCAGAGCAATGTCGGATTGCTGCTTCGAAAGGAAATCAAATTCATGGGGTAATTAGGAGAACTATCACGTATAAGATGAAAAAGATAATTGTACCCCTGTATGTATGTATGTATGTATGTATGGAGTGAGCCGTCGGTACGACGGATCTCGACCTCAGTCAGTATCGTGTGTACGGTTGTGGCTGAACAGACCAATCCGCGATGCACATTGTCGTCCGCAGACACGACACACAAAGGTGACAGTGTTTGATGAAGGCAGGGTAGCCTTCCGTCTTAGTCTCTTCTCTCTCAGGGCGTCGCACCGCTTTTTTCGAATTCGTGTAGGCCGACGTGGCATGTGCGATGCCAGAGGGCACGGTCCATCGCTGTGGACTCCCAGGTGTTGTGAGGCACGCCACATGATTTTAGTGTTGCCTTTAGCACGTCCTTGTATCTCTTTCGCTGCCCTCCCCATGTTCGTTTGCCGGCATCCAGTTCTCCATGGAACACTGCCTTGGGGATGCGGTCATCGGCCATTCTCACAAGGTGCTCGGACCAGCGGAGTTGTGCACGCTTGATGTGGTGTTCGATGCCATTTTGTGCACAGCGCGGTAAGACCTCGGTGTTGGAAATCATGTTTTGCCACTTGATGTTAGCGATGCACCTTAGGCTGCGCATGTGGAACTGGTCGAGTCTCCGTATGTGTCGGCGGTATGGTGTCCACGCCTCGCAGCCATATAGCAGTGTCGGTAGCACCACGGCACAGTATACACTAATTTTGGTGGCAAGACGTACACCGCGTTCATTCCAAAGGCGCTTGGTGAGTCTGCCGAATGACGCGCTCGCTTTCCCAATCCGTGTTGAGACGTCATCGTCTATCATGGCATTTTGTGATAGCGTGCTACCCAAGTAGGTGAACTTGTCAACGACGTTCAGTGGGTTGTTGTCGATGGTGATGATTGGAGCCGAGTAGTCTGCTCCAGGCTTCGGCTGATACATCACCTCGGTTTTCTTCAGACTGATAGTCAATCCGAAACGGCGGGCGGATCTGGCGAAAGCATTGGTAATCGCTTGTATGTCATCGATCGTATGTGCAAGAAGTGCACAGTCGTCAGCGAATAGTAGGTCTTTGAACAGTAACTTGGAAGTTTTTGTCCTGGATTTGAGTCGTCGAAGGTTGAATATGTTTCCATCAGTTCGGAACCGGATGAGTGCTCCCAAGTCGTTGTCATGGAACGCATCGTTGAGCATGGCTGAGAATACTAATGTGAATAACAGTGGTGCCATCACACAGCCTTGCTTGGTGCCATTTGTTACCGGGAATTGCTCTGACGTTTGACCCTGATCTTGCACTCGGGCAACCATCCCTTCGTGGAATGAACGTATTACGTCGACAAACAAGTCAGGGCAACCAATCTTTCGTAGTATCTGCCATAAGCCATCTCTGCTGATTGTGTTGAAGGCTTTCGTCAAGTCAACAAAAACCATGTTTAGAGCTGGGTTTTGCTCTCTACATTTCTCCTGCACTTGGCGAGTTGCGAAGATCATATCGATTGTACTGCGCTGTGCTCGGAAGCCGCATTGACTCTCGGGCAGGATGTTATCAGCGAGATGTAGTGCAAGGCGATCTAGCAAGATGCGCGCGAGTATCTTCCCAGCTATACAGAGAAGAGAAATTCCACGGTGGTTGTCACAGATGCTTTTGTCACCTTTCCTTTTGTAGATGTGGATGATGGACGCGTTCTTGAACTCTTGCGGAACAGCCCTGCTGTCCCAGATGTTGCTGAAGAGCTTTACAAGGCGCTTCGTAAGGTTTGTGCCACCGTACTTGTAGATTTCGGCAGCAATCGCATCTGGTCCTGCTGTCTTTCCACTGGAAAGTTTCTTGATCGCTGCAGTAGTTTCTTCAAGTGTGGGTCGGTGTGCCAGTTCTTCCATGAGCGGGTGCTGTGCTATGTTGTCGATTGCGGCCTGCGAGATTGTTGATGGCCGGTTTAGCACATCGCTGAAGTGTTCTGCCCACCGTTCCAGTATGCGACTGGGTTTTGTGAGTCGTGTTTCAGCGTCTGCGCTCAGTAATGATGTAAATCCATTTGCTTGTGGACCGTATATCGCTTTGAGACCGTCATAGAAGGACTTTGAGTCTTTTCTATCCGCTGCCTCCTGCAACTCGTTCGCCCTGTCAGACCACCATTGTTCCTTCATGGCACGCAATCTGGCTTGAGCCGATTGCTTGTAGTGTCGATACGTGGTTGCTTTAGCTGCCGAATCTCGATCATTTATCCACTCTAGATGTGACTCATGCATTTTTCTGAGGATGGTGGCTGCTTCTGTATCATTTTCATCAAACCAGTCACAGTGTTTGCGTTTTGTGGTGCCTAGTACGTCTAGCGCGCCTTGGTAGATTATGTCACACAGCTTAGTCCACGTCTCATCCACATCGTGAGTTGTTTCAGCCTGTTCCTCGATTACCTCGTCCAGCTTTTTCTCCAGTTGCCGCTGTAGTTCGACGGATTTTAGTCTTGATATGTCCAGCTTCTTCCTTGGTTTCGTTCCACACCTGTGCTTGCTGCCTTGGAAGGTTAGTCGCATGCGACTGCTCACCATCCTGTGATCAGACCAGCAGGTTGTGGCGCCTATGGTGCATGTCTTTTTGACGTCACGTGAGTCGCGTTGCCGGACTATGACTTAGTCGATGAGGTGCCAGTGTTTAGATCGAGGATGCATCCACGATGTCTTGTACTTATTTGCTTGTTGGAATAGCGTATTGGTGATTGTCAATTGGTATTCGGCACACATGTTCAGGAGTAGAGAGCCGTTGGCATTTTCGTTACCCATGCCATGATGTCCGATGACACGCTCCCATGTTTCATGGTCCCGTCCCACTCGGGCATTGAAGTCACCAAGCACAATCAACTTGTCGCTGCGTGGGACTCTGCCGATCGTCGTCTTCAGACTTTCGTAGAAATTTTCTTTCTCCTCGTCCAGGTAAGTCATTGTTGGTGCATATGCACTAACTATAGTGCAGAAGGCAGATACAAAGCAATAGTTAGACCGCAGATACAAAGCAATAGTTAGACCGCAGATACAAAGCAATAGTTAGACCACATTTGGAATACTGTATTCAAGCATGGAGGCTGTATCGTAAAAAGGACATAGACAAGCTAGAAAGAATACAACGAAGAGCAACTAAAATGATTCCAGAATTGAGAGATCATAGTTATGAAAGACGCTTATTACAATGTGGTTTGACAACACTAGAGACCAGGAGACTAAGAGGAGACCAAATAGAAGTGTTTAAAATAGTGAATGGTTATGAGGATGTTGATAGGAATATGTTCTTCAAACTTAAAGAAGGTAGTAGAACCAGAGGATACAAAGCTGCATTAGTTAAGGAGCAGTGTAGGTTGGACATGAGAAAGTACTCTTTTTCACAGAGGGTGATAACTGAATGGAACAAACTGCCAAATGATTGTGTTAATGCTAGTAGTGTGAATGTTTAAAAATAGAATTGATAGATATCTGACAAAGGCGGGCATAGATGAGAAAATTGTTGGACTCTCGATAAGCCAATGGTAGGCACTTCAAAGAAAAATTATATATATCATGACGGAACATTGGTAATTGATTTAAATGAAAAGTGAAATGCAAAGGAACCAAAAACTGCTTATTTTATTAATATATCTTTATTAGATCCAAAGAAATTGGAATTTAAATATGGTAAAAATGTGAGAAAAAAAATTATCTCGTATACAGGAAAAAACTCTCATTTTTGTGTTTTCTTTCAATCAATGTATGATTAAAATTGCATAACTTTTTTATTTTTGCATATATTAAAAAAAATGTCAAGAGTTATAAGCACATTAAGTAGGGTCATAAATAGGCATAATCCAGTCATGTATCATTAAGAGTAACTCAGTTAATGCAATTAATAAATCAATATTGGCTAATTAGTGAGTGAAGTCAACTGACCGACACATGTCCATAACTTACATGATCATGAAGATATTTGTATCATTTGTTCAGGGTTTACAAACCCGTTAACCAGGGTCATATAAATATACATCACACACTCATTTCATAACTCAATTGATGCAATTAATAAGTCAATATTGGATAATTAATGCGTAAACTCAACAGGCCGACACCTTTTGATAAAAGGCCATAACTTCCATGATTATGAAGACATCTGTATAATTTGTTCAATCACACTACGGAACAGTTTCCAAGCATTGGAAGAGGGAAAAAACATTGATGAAAAGTGGACAAGATGCAAGAATGCAATTACAGACACCTGTGAACAAGTCCTAGGCTGCTGGGAAGCTAGGAGGAAGGGCTGGATTACAGACGACACCTGGGAAGCTATTGAGGCAAGGAGGGAGACTAAAATGAAACTCAACAAGGAAGCAGATGACACAAGGAAAAAAAACTGCAGCAGGAATACCAGGAAAGAAACAAAACAGTTTAAAAGAAGACAAAGAGCGACAAGAAAACATATATCGAAAAACTAGCAAACGAGGCTGAGATGGCAGCTAGGCAAAACAACTCCAGAGAGTTATACAAGATCACCAGACAGCTAGCAGGGAAGAACAAGAGCACTAGTCGCCCCATCAGGGACAAACAGGGAAACCTTCTCATTAAGGAATCTCTACAGTTACAACGCTGGAAAGAATATTTCCAAGATATCTTGAATAGGTCTCCACCAGATTCAATCCCAGACATTGAGGAAACAAATGAAGACCTTAACATTAATTGTGGTAGGATATCCAAAGAGGAGATCAAGAGAGCCATCAAAAAGCTGAAGCTAGGCAAAGCACCTGGAATTGACAATAAACCATATGATGTCTTAAAAGCTGATACTGGAGCCACCACAGACGTTTTATACAGCGTGCTAAATGAGATCTGGGATAAAGAGGAAATACCAACTGAATGGAAGACAGGTATGCTAGTTACAATCCCCAAGAAAGGCAACCTCAGTGAATGTAAGAACTGGAGAGGGATCATGCTTCTTTCAGTGCCCATCCTGGATAGGATACAAGAAACAGTTGACAAGAAGCTAAGAAAGGAACAAGCTGGCTTAAGAAAGGATAAATCCTGCACAGATCACATTGCTACACTCCGGATTATTGTTGAACAATGCATTGAATGGCAGAGCTCCCTTTACATAAACTTTGTGGACTTCGAAAAAGCATTCGATAGTATAGATAGGACAGTTCTATGGAAGCTCCTGAGGCACTATGGTTTACCCACCAAATTTGTAACCCTAATAAAGAACATGTACGAAGGTTTCACTGGTCATGTCATCTTTAATGGACAAGTTTCAGAAGGCTTCCAGATTGGAACTGGAGTACGACAGGGCTGCTTGCTATCTCCACTGCCCTTTCTGATAGCCATAGACTGGACAATGAAAAGATCCACAGAACACCATCGTACTGGGATCCAGTGGAACTTGTTCTCAAAACTAGAAGACCTGGATTTTGTAGATGATTTAGCACTACTCTCAGAAACCCATAAACACATGCAACAAAAAACAGAAAGGCTTCAAGAAAAAAGCAGCCAACTGGGTCTTAAGATCAATGTGGGAAAGACAAAGGTGATGAAAGTCAACAGCAGATCCTCCGAACCCATCTCACTAGAAAGTGGTACTGTTGAGGAAGTACAAGACTTCATCTACCTCGGGAGCAACATCAGTACAAATGGTGGAGCTGACAAAGACGTGGAGCTACGCATCAATAAAGCTCGCCATGCCTTCAGAACCCTACGCCCTGTATGGCTCTCTTCCCAACAATCCATGAACACTAAGATCCGCATTTTCAACACCAACGTTAAACCAGTTCTTCTCTATGGCTGTGAAACGTGGAAAACTACTCAGTCTCTCAACAACAAACTCCAAGTCTTCATCAACAGTCGCCTCCGATACATCCTTAAGGAATGGTGGCCTAACAAAATATCAAATAAAGAGCTCTGGAAGAAAACCAAACAGGAAGAAATAAGCATTACAATCAAGAGGGGAAAATGGAGCTGGATTGGCCACACACTCAGAAAAGATCCAACAAATACAACCAAACAAGCACTGGACTATAACCCACAAGGAAAGAGAAGACAAGGAAGGCCAAAAATCAACTGGAGACGCTACACACTACAAGATCTTGATAAAGTGGCGGTCACCTGGCAAGAGGCCAAAGCTCTAGCCCAGAAGAGAGTGAGGTGGAGAAACATGGTTGATGCCCTATGCTCCTGAAGGGGCCAAGAGGATTAAGTAAGTGTATAATTTGTTCAGGGTTTACAAATTCATTAAACAGGGTCATAAATTATACATCACACAGTCATTTCATAACCCTATTGATGTAATTAATAAGTAAATATTGGCTAATTAATGTGCAAACGCAACTGGTCAACACCTTTTTTATGCCAAACTATACATTTGTATAATTTCAAAACACATTTCTCAATTAATAGATCAACAATGGCTAATCAGCATGCTATCTCAACAGACCAATACATTTCAATAAAAAGCCACAACTTACTGTCGAGTCCTGCAAGATCCGCCGAGTTCTGCAAGATCCGTCAAGTTCAGCCAGGCCAAACAAGTTTAATCAATATCAATCAATCTTTTATTTTAGACAAAAGAATACATGGAATATGCATTATGTAAATATACTACATGATATTATAGTAATATAGATATACAAAATTAAAATGTACCATTACTAATAATCATTAATAAAATTTGTTTTGCAAAACAAATATCAAACAAATATTGGCTTTGTATTATTTGTAATGAATTAAAATCATAGAAATGTAAATAAGTCATGATTTTGGTTAAATCGATCTCGCTCTCCAACTCCAAGAATCAAAATCGGGTGAAATTTCACAAACTAGGGAAGCTCAAAAACACCCATGTGCATTCGCATATTTCGTACACAGACTAACTAAGACCTCTAGAAGAAGTCTCGAACATATGGATGGAATCATAAATAGCTTTGTCTGCTAAACTTACACCAGAAATATACCTATGTTAACAATGCCGGAGCTCATTAGGTGGCGCTAGTAGTGCTATGATCGGCAAGTCGACCAAAACGTGTACCCAGAGAGGCCCGTTTATAAGGGGTGCCTTTAACGGTCCATAGCAGCTGACATAGACCACATATAAAAAAGGTGTGCATATGCCTGTAAAGCTGAATAAACGTTCTTTACTCTGATGTACATCATGTTTTATTTCTTTAGGTGAAAGCATTTTGTTTTTTAAGGTGAAAATTTCATGATTCTCGCAAATCCGGGATTCACGAAAAACACAATTGTATGTCTTTCATTGATCATTTTTTAACACAAAAATATTTTTTGGATTTTGGCTAGGTCTGGCTAGTGATGTACTGTACAACTAAAACAACCCCCTATCACTATCCATTGAAGCCAAGAATTATCTAGCTAGTTGAACGTTGGTGGCGCAAACACACAGGTCAGAATAATATATTATGCAATGTCCTAGCCAGCTGTTGTATCAAATTTGTCTTTCTCATCGTAGTTGTTGAAAGTTCATAAATATCCATTCTTCAAGTATGTGTGTAAGTAGTAATCGATCTATTTAACTATATTATCGTGTAGCAATGTATGTTTGAAGTTCTGGAGGGTGTTTTGCTCATTTTGGCGGGAAATAAAACATGTAAACAAACTTGCAGTGACAGCGTGACTGACCTGCCAAATGATGTCCCAGCAGACAAGATGAAGAAAGGCATCTGATAGTTGGTATGCAATATTGTGTCAGAATGGTTATTCACTTAACGATCCACACATATTGATATGACGAGAAAGTGGACACCAGCATACTTGTAATGTACATATTTATAGTAGTTGTTTCTTATTTTAACTACTAGTACACTTAAAGCTAACATTTCATCCTACATATGATACACGTCAAATATTCATCTTGCATGAGCATGTCTTCAGCTGTGAAAAGGCTTCTGTCAAAATCTGCATAATAGCTTGCAGTTAAAACCTTGTATTTTCATATACTATGATCTATACATGTCAATCAAGCTTAGAAATAGACACTGAGTTAAAAAATGTCTCTGTAGGGTATATATTGTTTTTTTTACCAACTGCCTCTGTATAAATGTACAACATAAGTGAAAAATAGCACTGTTTACAGCTCTCTTGCAACAAAAATAATGGATGCACTGGTATGAATGACCCCCACACAGGTTGAGAACGCTGAGTACTCCCACAATAATTATGTAAAAAAAAATACATTAACATTAATATTAGTACATTTTTTGGCCAGGTACTTTTTTGATAAAAATAGAAAAAAAACGTGTTTTGAAAACGTTGACGAGGGTGTCTTTAAAGTGCTCTAACATGAAAACTAATAAACATACAGCCATACAACTACAACAGGTAAACTGACACGGTTTTTCGGCATGCCACGCGAGCCGATTTGTTGAAGTACCTACCAATGGCTTCTTTGTCCACTTGCCATCTGGAACTTGTTGTTTGGAATGGCAATCTTGTTAAACTTGGATACACGTCACCTTAATACATGCACGGACTATGACAATGGTGCGTGTTATGTTGAACAGCTGAAAACAGACGGCTAAAACACCAATCGCGCGAATAACACAAGCGGGGCCGGCCCACCTAGCGAATGAAGAAACAACTACTGCAGTAAATCGAAATATACCCACAAGAGTGCACCACATGGGTTGCTGGTTCCTCACGCCGAGGTAACCATTAATCATCCGCCTATACACAAGAGCGATAAGCCAGCTCACTGCAGTGAAGCGGGCGTGGACCACTGGCCGGCATTTCATTGCACGGCAGAAACAGTTGCATCCACTGCATGACACATAGGGTAGTACTGTTTATAGTGTGAACATTTAGGGGAGCGGTGGTCTAATTGTTAGAGCACCCGCCTTGTCGATCGAGAGGACGGTGGTTCGATTCCACTTCCGCCGTTTCGAAGCTTGGGCAATTTCGTTCACCCCATTTTGCCCGTGTCTTTCGGAAGAGACACTAAAAGCCGTTGGTCCAAACTCCTGCGTTAGCTCAATATTGGGCTGTTTGGAGTATAACTACTTGAGACTTGAGATAGCATGTTACAAATAGTTGTCTAACAAATGTAGGTAAGTAAGTGAGTAAGTAAGTTAATTTATTTCCTCCTCGCCATCATCATGTACAATATAAGCCTAAGCTAAGGCAAACAAAAGCAATGAAGATGAGGTGGCTACCAGAGAAGTACAAACTTATCGGGCTAGTAGCCAGTGACGATGACACCAGGAACCAATTAACTTGAAGATTTGTCATTATCATTTGTTCTTAATGGGGCATGGCCACCAGACTGATTGAAAATTTGGATGAGGGTGGTCCCAGCAGTTGTGTTATAAGTCTGGGCAGTTGGGTTGTTCGTACTGGAATGAGCATCGTGCATTAGTGTTAAACTCTCCAAGACAAACATTTTAGAGGCTTGCTACAGACAGCACAGGGAGTGAGGACCAACAATTTCTATTTTTAATCCAGGATAGCTTTCTTACTCAGCACGTGCTAGAACCAGGGGAGAAAATGTATTAGATATAGTTTTGTCATCACAAAAAGAATTAGCGGACAATGTAAAAATACTTGAACCATTGGGTAACAGTGACCATAATCAAATACATTTTGACATCAATGTAAAATCAGAAAGTAAAAATAAGAAAACGTACAAGAGAAACTTCCACAAAGGTAGCTACAAAGATATGAGAAAATACTTAGCAAAGCTAGATTGGAATAACATGCTGATGAATAAGACCGCAATTGAATGTTGGAATATTCTAAAATATGAAATTGAGAGTATCATCGATAAATTTGTTCCCTTCCAAAAACAAGAAAAAAGGTGTAGAAAGAAACACTTGTCAAAAGAGGCTATTAGAAACAAAATAGTGTTAAAACAAACTATGTGGAGGGTTTATAGGCGTACCGGAAAGGAAGAAGACTATGCAAATTACAAAGAGGCACTTAATGCAGCTACAACTGAAATCAGACAATCTAAAAGAAGCTATGAGCAAAAACTAGCATGTAACATAAAAAATGACAGCAAGGGTTTTTATGCATATGTCAGGAGTAAACAAAACGTACAAGACAAGGTTGGACCTCTAGAAGACAGTGCTGGAAATATAATATCACATGGTTTTTTAATGGCGGAAGACCTAAATGGTTACTTCAGTTCAGTGTTTACCAAAGAAGATATTAGTTCATTACCAGTTGCTGATGCAAAATTTAAGGGGGCTAAATCTGACTATTTAGGACCGTTAGTTGTAACTCCAGAAATGGTAGCTAAGAAAATAAAGGCAATGAAGGATAATAAATCACCGGGAGTGGATGGGATTCCTCCAAAATTACTAATGGAAACAGTAGAACAAATCAGTATACCACTTGCAAGAGTATTCAACTTGTCATTAAAAGAGGGAGTTGTTCCGTTTGAATGGAAAGCAGCAAACATCATACCATTATTTAAAAAGGGTTCGAGAAATAAGTCAGAAAATTACAGACCAGTGAGTTTAACGTCAGTGATTTGTAAATTATTAGAAAGGTTAATTAAAGACCATATGGTGGACTTCCTCGTTAAGCATAAATTATTAAATTCATCTCAACATGGATTCCTTAAAGCGAGGTCATGCTTAACAAATATGTTATGTTTTTTGGAAGAAATCACTAAGTGGATAGACGTGGGATCGCCAGTAGATATTATCTACTTAGATTTTCAGAAAGTTTTTGACAAAGTGCCACATCAAAGATTACTACTTAAATTAAAAGCCCATGGTATCGGGGATAGCATAACTGACTGGATAGAACAATGGCTGACTGACAGAAGACAACGAGTTGTAGTGGATGGAGAAGTTTCAAATTGGAAATCGGTTTTGAGTGGGGTACTTCAAGGATCAGTATTAGGACCTATATTATTCTTAATATATATCAATGACTTGGACGACAGTATAACAAGTAACGTACTGAAATTTGCAGATGACACAAAACTGTTTAGAAAGGTTAATACTGATGGTGATAAACAACATTTACAAAACGATCTAGACAGATTAGTGAAATGGTCTGAGAAATGGCAGATGTAGTTCAATTTTGGGAAATGTAAATGCCTACATACAGGACATGGGAACTTGGATGTAAACTATAAAATGGGAGATACTGTTCTGGGTACTAATGTAAAAGAAAAGGACTTAGGAGTTACAATAAGCGCTGATATGAAAGTTTCAGAGCAGTGTGGCATTGCAGCTTCAAAGGGCAATCAAATTCTTGGATTGATTAGAAGAAACATAACATACAAGGGAAAAAAGTTAATTATACCTCTTTATAAAGCAATAGTTATACCTCATTTAGAATATTGTATACAAGCATGGATACCATATCGTAAGAAGGATATAAATACGCTTGAACGCATACAAAGGAGAGCAACTAAAATGATTTAAGAACTGAGAGACCTTAATTATGAAGAACGCCTGAAGGAATGTGGTTTAACAACTCTAGAGACAAGGAGGTTAAGAGGAGATCAGATTGAAGTTTTTAAGATATTGAATGGGTATGAAAATATTGATAGAAATATGTTTTTCTCACTCAAGAAGGATAGCAGAACTAGAGGATATGAGGTAAAATTAGCAAAGGGTCAATGTAGATTGGACATCAGGAAGCACTCGTTCTCACAGAGGACAATAAATGAATGGAACAAATTGTCTACAGATTGTGTAACTGCTAGCAGCGTGAATATGTTTAAAAACAAGGTTGACACATATCTCATGAGCTATGGGACAACGGATATGGTTATTTCCTGTGTGGCTTACAGCTGTACGAATCGACAGAAGACAGGATTTAACATCTCGTTATTTTCAGGTAATTTATGTCGCAAATGTTTGTGCTGTGTTAGTGTATATGTGAATGAATGTAACAGTTTCGAAAATGTTCTGAAACATCAATATATTACAGATACGTTTGTTTTTCTTGGGGGTAGCGTACATTAAGTGTTTCCCAGTAGTCACATTGATTAGGTGCAACATAAAATGTTATAGGGGAAGGATTCAGTTTTATAAATAATGTGTGCGTGCGTGTGTGCATATTTGTAAATGTTTTTTAAAACTCTACTAGATGTCAGCTCATAAATAAGATTTTTTTTTTATTAAGTCATCTGCATTTAATGAGGCTCTCAGTTTTTGGTCGTCGTTTGCCTTTTCATCGTTGTATGAACCACTGTCATATAGTTCATTCTGTACACATTGCAACATTCATTGCATTCTATGCATTTGTTTGACAAACCATGTGAAAGGGTGCCTACTAAAACAATTGACAGCTTAAATGAGAGAGCACATTTCTTTGCATGAGGCGTGTCCTTGGGCAAGTTGGCCAGACATTCGAGAAAGATCATGATCTGCAGGTGGAAATGGCTGTGATGGAGCAGCTGGGGAATATGTTGGAAGATGGGAAAAATATATTTGTGGGACCTTAGAGAAGAATGTTCAACAGGGCTTAATGTGATTTTGACCACTTGCAGTCATTAGCTAATACATGTATAGAGCACTTCATAAAGTTCAGATTTGATCATGTTTAGATTGGTGCTACTGTTATAGTTAATATGTTATGATATTTGATATACAAGTGTAGGCTGTGGGTGCTAAACTTATGCCTAAATTAAGAATAGACAACTGTAAGGCAAATTTGAAGATAAAATTGCGTTTATTACAGTTTAACTACTAAAATTATACAAAACCAAGTTTCTCAGTCCTTGCATAATTTGCACTACTGATCTAACTTCGGTACCTCATCAAAGTATAAAATGTCAACCGAAAGTTAAAAATACAACCAAAAGACAGAGCTTTAAGAACAACAATAAAAGGTGAAAGAACATATGACATTAAACACAATAATAAAGACGACGCAAAATAAGACTTAAAAGACGACTTAAAAGACGACTTAAAATACCTCTTAAAAGACGACTTAAAAGACGACTGGCCACAATCAGGAGTGGGCCAGGACTTGCGTTCGCCTGTACAAATACAAAACCGAACAAGTAAGCTATTTGCATATCATATAGTCTCCAGTGTAAGATGACACATCAACATCTGTTAAATACCATAGTTCCAACACATTGGTGTTGTTCACAATATTGTCTGTAAAATACCTGTTATCTTATTCAGTACTAATATATAATCATACTTGTGTGTATTAATGTAATACTAGTACTCTACATGTAAAACACCCTTAATATAATAAATTCAACAGTCAACAATGTTGTCAATTTCACATGTGCATGCCCTGACTAGCGTAGCCATCATTCCACTGTTGTTTACAAGCAAGTCTTGGACACTGCTCAACTTACAGGTCTCTAGGGAATACTCAAGATCAGCCCTCTCCCAGCCACCTCCTAGAGCAATTAATCAATGTAACTTCAAAGGGAGAGAGGGTACCAGACTGATCCTGGCTTAACTGTAGGGACAGTTGACTAATACCTATATACAAGCACACTTTATGCTTGCACCATGTCTATCACATCTTATAACATATTAACTATAACAGTAGCACCACTAAACATGATCAAAACTGAACTTTCTAAAGGGATCTGTACATTTACCAGCTACTGACTGCAAGTGGTCAAAATCTCATTAAGCCCTGTTGGGCATTCTTCCCTAAGGTCCAACGACCACTCATTCCTGATCTTCCACACATTAGTAATCAAAGTCACCACTAAGTAATTATAACTGATAAAGTAAATACCTTGACATAAACAGATGGACAATTCTCTATCACACAGTATGATACAATTATAAATTGAAAACATTGCTTAATAAGGTAGAAAACATAATTTAGGAACTTACCAAAACAGAGTTGTCATTAACTGTAGAATCACGCCTGGCCCACTGGGGCAGGGCCCCTTCCACTGACCACACGTGACCCCTGTCTCTAGGGTAAAATTTATGTTTAAACAACTGAATTATTAGTAATAAGACCAACTACCTACACAGTAAATACAACTAATTATATGACAAATAGTCATAGCAATAATAGTTCACTAACTATATTCTCAAAATTACATTACATTAACCTGGGTGTTGCCATCATGTGGTGGGTAACTAAACTAATCGAACCGACAAGTGACTATGTCACACAAGGTGCATGAATATATTGTGCACGTAATAAGGTATTAGGTATATATAGCTATATAGTAATAATCTCTTATTAGTACTGTATATCTGTAGATATATGATGAAGACTGGGTGCTGTACAGTAAAAACACTGGGCCTCCAGTGGGTTCTTGCCGTGCAGCAGCATGAATGTCACTGGTCCATGCCGGCATCACTTTATCATGGGTCAACTGATAAGAGCTCAGCGGTCTTGTTTTACTAACCGTTCAGTGAAATTCTAGCTAAATACTTTTAATTGGTTGAGATACTGATGTTTATTGTGTAACACCGTGAAAACTGTGAAAGGAAATTACAACTATTAACAAACAGTTTTACACCATATCTATACGTAAATGGGATACTATAGTAAAGGTGGCTGACCCAGTTACTCATCAATGATTAATATAGTCACACTAAAGCTGGTTGCGCATATGCATTGTTATGTTATCTTGTACGTATTCCCATATGTTAACACATCTAACACATAGCATTGATATGATCAAGGTACAGACACATGCACTAACACAATGAATGTACAATCGAATAAGTAATGTCACTAGATACAACTGTGTCATATTTATACAGTACTATGTGGATAGATAGCCTTATATTTGACAATGATA
This sequence comes from Lamellibrachia columna, assembly GCA_963662155.1. NCBI lineage: Eukaryota > Metazoa > Annelida > Polychaeta > Sabellida > Siboglinidae > Lamellibrachia > Lamellibrachia columna. The sequence continues at coordinate 20,879,149 of OY759269.1, forward strand.
AGTTCATAACATTTGGGAAAGTACATGGTACAGCGTACTATATTGTGAGACTGATCTTAACATCAAGTTTAACCATGAAAAACAAGACATTTGTAATACTACTACATTCTAAGTGATTCTTGGTTATTCATTAGTTTGCTACATACCTCGTTGCGTCTAATATGGGACTCAGGTAGTCAGATGTTCATAGATTGAGTTCTTTGTTCTATTCTGTGGAATCTGCCATGTCATTGCTGTAGGACAGATCACTCGGCAGAACACTGTGTTCCTACACAATTTGTATTACAAGTTTATATAATTATAGTGTCAACTAGTAATACATGTCATTTGGACTGATATACAACTATGTGTGAAACTATTATCATAATCAGTTAGATACACAGACTCTTGCTGCTAGGTAACATAAACAAAACTATGTTGCTCAGCGTAGATGTTTCCCAAGGGTGTGAATCAACCATCTCCTGTCACTAATACAGGGGCCACAGGGTTTCCATAGGGGGAGCAATTCACCTCCCATGACCTGTAAAGTCCCACACACAGGCTGTCTACACTAATGGGTTTCAGGGGTGCCCTGGTCAGTGGCTCTCGGTGACAGCGCTGAGTGATGTGCTCACTAGACTGAGAGTGAATCAGCTGTTGAGTTCACTGTCATTTACAAAGAGAATAAACAAGCAGTGTGTGGAACAAATATAGGGCCTAACAACAGCATCAGAAACAACAACAACAACAAAGAATGAAAAATCAATCCGTGCCGCCTCTCTTCGTCTACAGGACACCACACGCCTTACGGACGTCATAAAGCCCTCACAAACCGCTCATTTGTCTAACACCCTATTAATTAGTCAACATGCAAATTGTAACAGAAGCAATTAAATGTGTTTGAAGCAACTGCATCATTTTGATGCGCAGTCATTGATGCAGGTGTTTTGTTTGAGGCGTACCTTAATTATTCTCGGTCACACTACAACTGGCTGCAGTGTAATTAGTACTTTGAAAGGGCAGACGACAGTCATGCTGACCCATGTAGATCAGTTTGTACGTGGATATTAAGCCAATGTGTTACGTTATCGAGCGACTCATATTTCCTTGGTTTTTGACACATAAAACATGCAGCTTCTTGTTTTTTTGGTCTATGTTTCAAATATGGCACGAAATGTACAACAGGACTTGATATTTTGTATTATACGCCTACGTGATATTTATAGCATTCCCAGCTATTTGACATATTTACAATTTACAATCAGGCTATTAATTCATAGCCACGTCAGTAACTTGGTGTATTCACACAACGGACCAGGAGACAGCGATATGATTGGAATAGTTGAACTCACCGACGAGCCCTACATCTGAAGTGATATTTCGAGATGTCATCGAGATAAGTTCCCGTTACCTGTGAGGTCGACTGTCTCACAGTGGTCCAGGGACACCGCCACAGTCTCCGTCCGGAACAGACGTCTCTGTCCTCACACACGGGAAGTAGGTGCTGCTTTGTTGTTCTCAGACATAGAAGTGTTATATTTTTGACAAATCATTGATGTTGATATATCGCTCACAGACAATAAGTTTATGGAATATTGCTTTGTTTAACCTCGAAAACACGACTAGGTCATGTCCGTTGTCATTGCTAGAGATTTGTTGCATTTTTGCATGAAACAGTGTTTGGTATAAAGTGAAGGATTTGGGGGCAACGTTTGAATACCAGTAGACGTAACGTCTGTACACGAGACAAGGTTGGATACGTTTGTTTATGACGACTTGATTGCTGTCATTGTGCTAAATATAATAATCGTTATTTTATATATTTAGGGAATAATGCACTGTTTGTTGATGTCACGAGAGTGTTACCAGCCAGATAGAGGTATGAGCGATGTTATGTGGCTGGTGACACTCGAGTAACATCAACACACGATATGTTATTCCCATTATATAGCGGCAAATTAACACTTGAGCATGCCCATTTCACTTCATACATTTATGAATATATTGCTGGGCCGGTTTCACGGATCATTCCTACCGTACGACGGATCTGATGCGGAAGTTTGATGCAGATTACGTAAATCACAACAATCAGAGAAAACATGCAGAGCGTTCTGTGCCAACGCGCCGTGTCCTGAACATAAATCATTAAAATATCCATTTCCACTTGTTACCGAAGATTAGTGGTAATAATACGACAGTTAGTAGATTTGGATTACGGTAATTATTATAGTTAGTTTTCATAAAATTTTATTCTTAGCAGAGAGATTTACAGTTTATCATTGATCGCTTCCAGTACAGAGTACTACCAAGCACGCGACATCATAATGGAATCATGCGTTTTTTATTAACATTAGTAAGATATTAGGACGAAAGGTTCTCACATTTTAATTAAACTTCCGATCTTCATTTTTTATTTAAGGTAATCGGTGTTTTGTGCTACCAGTACAATGTCGCACTGATTGACTTCTGTGATCCAGATTGACCAGTGTGAACTATGTCTCTTTTATCACACGCTCTATGTTTCGAACAAACTTTATCCATATATTTTACGTTTGACTTTTCACATCTTCTTACTTGAGTAGTTTTGTTGATGCCACGAGAGCGTTACTAGCGAGATAACACACGGCTGTCTTGTTCTGAGAATCCGTCTGACGTCTGGCGTCCGAACAATCGCGTGTCTATGCCAACACGGGTAGTCGATCGCGTTCGAAATGATTCAAACGTCAGACGGATTCTCACAACGAGGCAGCCGTGTGTTATCTGTGTTGATATATCACGGTAAAATGCTCTAGACCAATCATGTAGGCTTTTTACCGTGATATATCCATCCAGATAATGCACGGCTGCGTCGTTCTGAGAATCCTATGTTAAACATACGTTTGTGAATGTCGATATCAGCACTTCTAGCCATTGTATGAATCATAATATTAATACACGTAAATATATCACGCCACTGAAACCAAACCTGTATTTAACCCTTCATCATTTGTGGGGTCTTAAGATCTAACTTATACTTAGGATCATTCTCTCCGAGTGTCCGTTACGACCAAAGAACCAACAACTTTCAAGTGCTACAAACATACCCCGTATTACAGTGTATCTGTACAACAAACAGCGTAGATCTTTCAGTAGTGTCCCTATGCTGTTTTTCCATATTAAAAATCTTTTGAGAAAAGTATCATCCAAGAAACCTGTTGTATTAATTAATTGTTTTTATTTATTATTATAATTATTAATAATAGTTTATTATTTATTGATCATTGGCACTCAGTAGTAAATCATCTTACGAATTATTTTGCGAAAGGTTTGATCTCATTTAAGGGTTTTTTCTCCATTATTTTGCCAGGTGTGTTTAGGGGTAGAGGAAGTAGAAGTGGAATCTGCTACTTATTAGAAACAAAACAAAATAAAATTAAGGCCATAAGTGACCAAATACAACTACTTACATGAGTCAGGCATTTGTAACACTGTGTGTTTAACTGAAGTGATATTCAAACACTTATGAACCATCACAATTTTAGACAACCGTAAGATGCTCTTTGAATATAGCCACTTATGGCTGTCGCAATTCAGCCAGTTGCGCAAACAGTTTTAGTGCAGATATTTACTCAATAAGTCGATGGTAAGTACGAGTCAACATTTCATAATTTTGTGTGCATTCGTGTCTGTTTGCGTGCGTGAATACGTGCGTGTGTGTCCGTGTGTGTATGTTTGTATGTGCGTGTGAGTCCGTGTATATATGTTTGCATGTGCGTGTGCGTGTCTAGACACACCGTATACCGACACCAACAAATAATCACGCTTACACAAAGCGTTGATTTAAGTTACTATGTTTAACAAAAAATCATAGCGACATCAACCACAACCGCCACAACAACTAACCCACCAGTTTGTGACAGTCCTAGCTAGATACCACCACCGCAAAAATGTCATCCATGGGACAGATGCCATTTGTCACGAGAGTAGCGACCGCGGCCGCCCTGACAGTCGCTCTAGTCGTGACACTGACGACTGTGTCAACCGCACAGAGCTTCTACCGCAATGCCAACGAGGATCAACGTGTCGCCAGATCACCGTGAGTAATGCGAGCTGTTTGTCACATAATACCTTGTTAATAACCAACATTACGTGCATGCAAACTTAGCCAATATTATTTAGTCAAGTATGACGCACCTAATAGCAATTCATCTCATCTATAAAAACGCTTACTGTTGCTGCTCAGATGTAACATATAAACTTCTATTGGCTAACAATTCCCTGTACGCACATGCGAAGTACTGATTTCCGAGCAGAAAGGTATGGCACTAATAATATTATTATGCAGTCATAAGATTTAATATAAGTGATCATATTGCATTATTAGTAATAACCTTTGAGTCGTATATTTGGTTTCCTACGCAGGACCTACTTGATAGTGGCGCCACGTCGCGTGCGTCCAGACCTCGTCGTCCAGATCTCGGTGTCCGTCTTCCATCTTCCCTACCGCCACCTCACCGTGACCGCGGCCATTAGCAAGGACCGCGATGCACTGACCCATGTGACGTCACGGTTCGTCAGCGGGTCATCCCGTCTGATGCAGCTGAAGGCGAGTGGAGCATGGATGCTATTTGAGTGTCTAATGGACATAACTTGTTATTCAATACAGTTGGATATTCGCTAGTTTTAGTAATCAGGCATCGCAGAAAATAAATTAGGCAATGCAGGTATTTTGTACAGTATACTTGATTGTTACATGTCTATGTGTGCGTCTCCCTACAAGTAATTAATGACCTTTATCTGAAATTACAGTCAGCCCTTTTAATTAATACACAATGTGAGGGTGCTTTATTTCAGTCGTTCTTTGATCAAATACAATATTTCATATACATTGTACCTATACTGGCATTTCCCTATGCGCCCTCGTCACCTTCATTTTGAAAACTATTATGATATATATTTTCATAATCATTTAGTAATTAGGAAACTGAAATATGATCCCACTAGTTTTTGGTGCAAGCAACCAACGTTCTTCTTAGAATTATTGATAGTTAAGTTGAGTTGAGTTCTACTTGGCGTATGACCTTCGTATTACATCTAACTTACTGTGTTTTAGTATGTTGGAATTTCCTAGTAGCTGTTTTATGCAGAGTTTTGTTTAATGTCAGCATGCAGATATTTTTGTGAGTTTACTAATGCAGCAGCAGCAGCAGCAGCAGCAGCAGCAGCAGCAGCAGCAGCAGCAGCAGCAGCAGCAGCAGCAGCAGCAGCAGCAGCAGCAGCAGCAGCAGCAGCAGCAGCAGCAGCAGCAGCAGCAGCAGCAGCAGCAGCAGCAGCAGCAGCAGCAGCAGCAGCAGCAGCAGCAACAACAACAACAGCAGCAACAACAACAGCAGTAGTATATATGTCACGTGACTCAGCTCAGAGGCGTTTCTGTAGATGCCGGAGAATGCAGCGCCTGGGAACTATTCTCTGCGCATTGAAGGTCTCTCTGGTCCCAGCAGCTTTGTGTTCCGCAACGAAACGCCGCTGCTGTTCCGGGTGAAACACGTGTCGGTGTTTATTTCGACAGACAAGGTGTTCTATAAGCACAGGAGTACTGGTTAGTCGTTACGTTTTTATTTCACATTTGACGTTTTACCTGTGGTTCTCTTAATCGATGTGTATTATTCGATGGTTCGCATTGGCTTTGCAGTAAGAATGTTTCCATTACAATCGTCGGTGATATTATTATCGGTGAACTTGTTGTCAACTTTATGCTGAAACACAGCGAACCACCTGTCCTGTCCAGTTCCCTCTTCTTCTATTTTGCAGTTCACTTCAGGGTTGTGGCGCTGAAACCCAATCTTCTCCCCGTGATGTCTGGGTCTATAAGTATATGCGTAAAGGTGTGAGGCCATACGATTATGTGAATGATATTTCAATGTTTTAAATAACGATAATTTACGTGGGCGGATCCAGAGTGTGTCCATCAGGTGCCCGGACATGCCTCTTTATTCCGGCCGGATTTTTTTTCTCATTAAATCGGAATTAGTTGTGACTAATGGGCATAATTTGTTATTCAATACACTTGGATATTAGCAAATTTTATTAATCAGGCATCGCAGAAAATAAATTAGGCAATGCAGTTATTTTGGACTTTATTCTTGATTGTTACATTTTTCTGTGTGCGTCACCCTACAAGTAATTAATAACCTTTATTTGAAATTACAGTCAGCCCTTTCATGCGTCACAATGTTACAGTTAATTATTGAATGTTATATATTTTAATAATTTTACACTGCTGGCGTTTAATACACAATGACAATCCAACACGTGTTCAAGAGATAAGGATATTTCTAACATACAAACTAGGGACACTGCCACCAGTGCTATCTGTCCCCCAAGCAGTCATCCTGATTTGCTAACCCCGTCCTGCCTTATCCTTGTAGTACGTTTTCCTAAGCGCTATTGGATTCTTGTTGTTAGTGTATTTGTTTATGAATTTCCAATGGTCATCAGCTATTGTCCGGCTTGCAAACTAGTGTGAGAGACAATCGCCTTAAGCTGCAAATAGAAGGTTATTCAATGTGACATACAGAACATCGCCCTGCGAAGCCACCGCCATGACGCTACCTTGAATAGACACTGACATAAATCACTGCGATATGATTCTGGAGACGCATCTGGCAACATAAAAGAATAGCGCCCCGTGAGCCTCGCAGATAATACAGAACAAAATTATTAAATTTTTTTTTCCATTTGAGCTGACGAGACCTGTGACATATCTAACAAAGAACAGTTAAGTTTTGTCCTGAAAGATTACCCAAAAGTAGAAGATCGCATGTTGTGGCTGCTTAGGTGCAGGCCAGTAACCCTAAAAGCGGTGTAAACAGCGATGTGCTGGATGTGTGCTCCGGGAATGCATTCACGGTGATAAAGCTCTGTTTCTGTCACGATTTAACCAGTAACAACAACGGCGAACGCCTTTAATTTTCTCCCAAAGGGTAAAGGGAAGCTCGAAAGCATGATCACAAAATTGGTGTTTAAGACCAGTTGCATCTATGGATCATATGGATGAGGCGAAGAGTTCATCGATATGATGCACAGGAGGTGTTCACACAACTATACCCTGGTGGTGCGGATTGAGGACATGATCACTAAATAATATGTCAGCTTGGCACAGGAAATATTCTCATAACACTTCTAAACACAAACCACTTGATGCCAAGGTCAAACTAGAACCGATTGAATGGGTGGAAGTATTACTTTATTAAATATGTTACATGTTACATATGTAAACAGAAAGTGTGTGCGTGCGTTCGTGAAAATTATTGAATAACAGGAAGCCTTGCCACCTGGTGTATTTTTTTTTAAATTTGGCAACCCCTTTTTCTGGGTCTGGATCCGCCCATGATCTATGCACTACATAATATGTTTGCCATTTGTGATATTTTATGTTGTTGGGTCATATTAATTGTTTTGTATATTGTGGAATAAATTAAAGACGCTTGGTACATATACGGATTGAAACCGTAGCTGAAGATCTGTATAATATCGAATAATATAGATAGTTGAGTGATTGTGAACCGCAAAATATATTATGATTGGTACTAGACGACGAATGTCAAATATTTGTATGATATCGAATATAGCTATTTGTATATAATGAAGATAGCGACGTGAACCGTAGTATGATGTGTGACCGCAGGATGCCTATGGTAGGGTGGTACGAAGATGGATCGGACAACAACTAAGACACGGTAAGAGTATTATCATTACACCAAGCGTCAATACCCGATGTACTTGAAGCAAAGGTGAAGAAAATTTTACCGTTTCGATTAATGTTATCTTATATGTTTTTTAAAGACATCACTACAACGTACACTGGTATGAGCCTAATTTGCTATATTAATAAAAAAATTAATCTAACTTATTATTAGTTTGATATTGTGTTATATAAGTATTGTTTATAGGTTTGTTGGTTCAATAGTAATTAATTCCGAATTTATGGCATATTTTGTAATATTAATATCTGCCATCTATGTTGACTAGCATTAATAGTTTTTCCCAAATAATTATTAAGCAGACAAGTTGACTTGTGAATAACATTTCCCAAACTATATCAATTGTTGGGGTCAAAAGTCCGGACGACTCTTATCGGGATGCGACAAAGAGGGAGGTCGACGGCGTAGGGGAGACCGGGGCTAGTTGTTACAATTTTCAGTTAAAGTCACGTTTTGTGAAAAGTATGTTAGATGCATTATTTCTGTCAACGTAAACATTAAAGTATTATTTATGTTAATAAAATATACTATACCATTGATATGCCGTATTGTAGTTAGGTAAATATGTGAAGTTTCCCAGGCGCGGTCGACTGTAGCAACTAGCCCCGTAAGCGGGGCAACTCTTTAAAAACTTGCCCCTATATATAACTAGCCCCGGTCTGCCCTATTCGTTGGAATCTAACTAATCCTACTACATAACTATAACTATCCATAGTCATAGCTACAACTCTCTAGACAATATTCACAACACATACGACACCTATAGACAAATAATAAAACTACGGTTGCGGGTCGTTTTTGTGGCGTCAATGCGATATGTTTGTGAAATCGGTCAGAACAATATTTTTTATTTTTATATTATAATTTCCGAAACGGTTTGTTTTACTTAGGTAAATTCGTTTGCTGTAAGTTTTAGTTTTTAGTCAGTTAGTTTTTTCAATAGACATTATTTATAAAACGTACGACACCTGTTGGCTAAGAATGAAACCACGGTTGCCGCTGCTAGTGCTAATGCGCATGCGTCGCGAATCTCGTCTGCAAGAATCACCGCAGACGCGTCTATCGCGCGGCTCAATCAATTATACTAACTACCTAACTACCTCGCAGAGGACACGACTGAACTAAAAACTACTGCTGGAATGGAAACAGTTAACAAATCAACAATTCTATTTGTCACATACAGGTTATTACGATAAGCAGATTGCTATCCCAATACGGATGGAAATCGCTACATTACCTGCGTTACTGTTTGTCTCAGGTTATTACGAGAAGTCGTTCGCTACCGACCATCCGGCCAGGCACGGCTGGTGGAGTATTGAAGTGGAGGGTTGGGTATGGCATGTTGTCTACTGATGACAGTAGTATAATTTCTTCAATGATATCCAGATTAAGACAAAAACACAAAATTGGACAGTTACGTAAAGTTCCAATTACCTTAACATGTTCAGTTGTATTACCGAATAACTTAGTGGGATTATAAAGGCGGTTGTTATGATCGAACGTTAACGCGTTGATTACACGTATTATTTGCACCATTTTTTTTGCAAAATTATGTTTTTCACGTTTATATGCACCTTCTGCATGCGCACCACAAACTCCTATGTTAGGCCAATAAGGGGTGCTGTATGGAGAATAGTAACTGAAGACTGAAGACACCGTTACAGTTTGTTTCATGTAGAATTCCAGTTAGTATTATATTCGCATGAATAAGTCTTCTAGTGGACGAGGTGTGGACAGTTTAAATTGACCTATAATAAAACAATCCTGGACAATGCGCCTTGAAAGAATAGCATTTTCGTATTTACATTTAGAAGGAAAATTATTATGTACAATTGTGTATTTCATACAGGGCTACAAATACAAGCCGTGTCGCTTCCGAACACATCTTTACCGTAAGTTGACATACTGTGTTATTATTATTTTAATTAGTATACTAATTATTATTATAATAACTAATATAATTATAATTATTATTATTATTCATTGTTATTACTCACAAGAATGTCCATCCTTTGGAACAACAGGATGATTGGTAGTTCGTGGTTACCAAATTTCATTATCACAGCAATATCCATCTATGACTTGATACTTGGTGCTGCCAGTCAATATCTTGATTGTTTCTTTTCAACTCTGGAATTTGTGAGGTAATACTGGCAGTTATAAAAATGTGGAGCGACGCCTCGCCCTTGTCTAATCTATAAATTTGGACAATCGAAGAGAAGACGCATCACGTTGTCAACAATTGTAAGTAATTGTTCGCGTAGCGTTGCGGGCATAACTACAAAGGATAATTAGATTGTTCCTAGAAAAGCTAATAGCGGTGTGAATTTCGAAATAAAAAACTATGATGACCCGACCTTGGGGTCATAGACGAACTCTTTAAAGTTTGGCAAAGCGTCTATGAGGAGAAACACAGCATACAAACATACATTTGCTGGAATATAGTAAAATATGCGAACTATCCTATTATATTATACAGTTGCTGTATAGCTGAAGCAACAAAAGTAATGAAGTATTAAAGTAAGCCCATTGCTTTGTCTACTTGTTTAAAATAGCATTTTATTTTAATTTAGCTACTTACATACCTGCTTCGAAAAGAGCTTTCGTATTCTCAAAATGTCCAATTGCATTGATAACCCAAATCACGTCACTTCGAATGTCACGTCAAATTAATGTTACGTCCAGTGTGACTTTTAATGTAACATCCAATGTCACGTCCAGTGTGGCATCTAATGTCACGTCCACTGTCACGTCCCGTGTCACGTCCAATGTCACGTCCAGTTTCACGCAGCCGTCTTATTATTTTAGTGAAAACCAAGATGGACGTGAACGTGACTATCCCTTCATACATCACGGACAACGAATACGCCCTATCTGGGGTCGTCAAGGCAGCGTGAGTGACCGTTATATGTTATCGACTTGTCTTCATAAATAATAACATTCAGTTATTATTTAAATAATACCATGACGACAAGCTAATTTGTAATCTGTATCCAATGATAAATCCATTCAACGATAGAGTCGTAAGTCTTTTCTGACAGAAGAACGTACAAATAAATAACAAGGAACTGCGATTGCTAACCAAGCAGCATTTAATAACTAAAACTGTTCGTCCTGTTTAAAGGTTTCTCCTCAATTCGATTTTTTCGCTAGTCTCATTTCAAATTTAGTTGGCGAAAAATCAAACCTACATAGGTTCCACTGCAACACGTTAGCTTGTTTATGCAACTTTTATATGTATTTTTGTGTGTGAAATCATCAGACAAACTATTAAATTAGGCATTTAGGTATGCGCAAACAATAATTTAAGTGAAAAGGGAACCGCAGAAAACCCTTGGTGAAATTTCGTATCTTTGTGATTGGCGAAAGGATGGAAGTCACGCTCATGATCGGCACTGGCCCGCACATTGTATACCATGATCGGCACTGACCCGCACAGTGTATACCATTTTGGATATCCACTATTTTGGATATCCACAATTTTTAACCTTGCCACATTTAACGACTAAAATCTATTTTTTCCGTGATTTAAAAAAAATTGCAATTTTTATTAAATCGACTGTGTGTATCATTTAATCTATCAACCCACTACATGTTTGGACATCAACGAACCGGATTTGCGATAGGCTAAATCAGCTAAAGATGGAGTTTTAACCGATTGCGTGTTTTACAGTCACACTACAGGCATTGATGTGAAGGGAAACGCCACGGTTGTTCTACAGATTCAACCCAAAGGTGTCACTGCGAAGAATAAATTCGTAAAGATAACGAAGACAACTCCGCATGCAAGTTTAAGCTAGTACTATTAGTTATACTTCTTCTACCACTACCTGTACCAATATCAACACTACTACCACTACTACTACCATTACCAATACCATTACCATTACCACTATTACTACGAGAGCCACCACAGATGGCGCCACCGCCACAGCCACCAACAATAATAATAGCAACAACAATAATAACAATAATAGGAGTAATAATAACAACAACAACGACAACAATAGCAATAATAACAAAACGATAAAACAACATCATCATCACCAACAACAGCAACAACTGTAAGGACGTCAGTTGCTACGAAGCAATTAATTTATGTTTCTTCGTAACAGTTCACAAAGGAGTGGGCATTCGTCTTCCCATTGGCCGAGATGCGGAAGCACGTGCCGTCGCTGCTCGGCGCCAAGTTGGTAGTGTCGGCGGTTGTCACTGACTGGTACTTCATCGAGACGAAGCTTGCCCGTGCCTACTCCGTCGTCTACAGCGGCAATACGTACATCCGCTTCCTCGGAGGAACCGTGCGTGTCTTCAAACCAGGAAGTCCCCTCAACGTCTATGTAAGACCCGTGTTTTAGACTGTACCAGCCAATGATTGGTTAATGTCGTCAGTCATTATCAAATACATTAGTATTTGAAAGTATTTAAATACTTGCTAAATATTTGCATTTATTGTATACTGTGTTTGTTACTTACAAGGGACAGTGTCAATAACTGTTAGCCAGATTCTTCACCCTTTCTCCTGATCAGTTTCTTTTGAACCCTGTTTCAGCACATTGAAAAGATAGTTTGTGCCTAATCATTCATTTAGCTGTGGATTTAACTGACATTGCCTGATGTTGTGATCTATCATTAAGGTTAGTGTATTAATGTTATTGTAATTCTCCGATATATATATATATATATATATATATATATATATATATATATATATATATATATATATACATATAATATATATAATATATGTATATATATATATATATATATATATATATATATATATATATGCGTGTGTGTATGTGTGTACATATATATATATATATATATATATATATACACACACACACACACACACACACACACACACACACACACACACACACCAAATTACAAAACGTGATATCAACGTTTTCATGAACTTCTTTCTAAGACCTTTGAATGTATGCACTATCTGCAAAGTGGAAACATAGAAGTTTTGATTCAGATCGCGGTATACCACCAAGATGGCAGTAGGTATAGCGCCATGAAATACCGCCAGGTGGCCATACAGACGTCGGTGCGCAGACGCAACGGTGGGACAGTTCTGAAGGAGGAGATAAGGCGAATGATTCCAGAAGACAGCATCGTGCGATATTCCTTCACCCCAGGATCTGATGACGAGATGGTCACAATCAGTGTAGGTCGTCTCTGTAGTGAATTCCACAGCACTATGATTTCTTGTTCAAAGTGTGATAGTTTTTGACGTAAAATCATGTTATATTGTATGAGCGCCATTGCAAACAAGCATTCCACCACCAAGTAACCTGTCATGGGATTCCACCACCAAGTAATCTGTCATGGGATTCCACCACCAAGCAGCCTGACATGGGATTCCACCACCAAGCAGCCTGACATGGGATCCACCACCAAGCAGCCTGATATGGGATTCCACCACCAAGCAGCCTGACATGGGATCCTCCACCAAGCAGCCTGACATGGGATTCCACCACCAAGCAGCCTGACATGGGATCCACCACCATGCAGCCTGACATGGGATCCACCACCAATCAGCCTGACATGGGATCCACCACCAAGCAGCCTGACATGGGATTCCACCACCAAGCAGCCTGACATGGGATCCACCACCAAGCAGCCTGACATGGGATCCACCACCTAGCAGCCTGACATGGGATCCACCACCAAGCAGCCTGACATGGGATCCACCACCAAGCAGATCTACAGCAGTGGCGATCTCTTGCCGATCTTGCCGTGTTTTATAAAATAATAATGTTATTTGTTTTCTACTCGTGTTCCAGAAAACACGAATTCTATGTCACGAATGTGATATATAGCTATTTCTTATAAAGACAAAAACTTTTATTTTCGTTCAGTTGTATAGGAAACCCACTACTAACTACACGACGCTATAAACTAAGATCAACTGAGGAAAACTACACAAACAATTAAGTTCACGTTCCATGTACATAACATTTGAAAAAATATAACTATAACTAAACTATTGATGGGGTGACCACTAAACCTAAGCAATAAAATTATATCGTTGCACTCTAACAGATGACAACCCAAACAGGTATTTGACAATCTAAAATGTAAACATATTCTCTTCTAAGGCTGCACACGACGGGTTGACTCGCGAGTACAAACAGATGACAGCGTGGCGACATTACTCAAGGAGAAATGAACATCTCAAAGTCACAACGTCGACGAGTGAACCGGAAGTCAACACGTACATCATCTTTACTGTTCGCTGCTCCGTTTACGTACCGGAAGTAAACTATATGGTAAGGATATCTGGCGGTTTCTGGGAATGCACTGCGTAGACTTGGTGCTATGCTGTGCAATACGTTTGTTTTGTAATCTATAATTGGATTCTGAAATGTGTTTGAAGTTAGGGATTTTGTTAACTTTCTAATTTATAATTTTTTTTCCTCACATCTCCATCTATGCTACCTTTGGTTAGATCGCCAATGCGCTGGTCCACGTTCACAATGATGTACTTACGTATATATTTGTACTGTTATTATATACAATGAACTCTCTATGCGTATGTCATATCCATTCGTAGCACACACACACACACACACACACACACACACACACACACACACACACACACACACACACACACACACACACACACACACACACACACACACACACACACACACACACACACACACACACACACACACACACACACACACACACACACACACACACACACACACACACACACACACACACACACACACACACAACTCATTGAATATTATAATTTGCAATCATTAAAAATAACTTTCGTCATCCTCATCTTTCACTAATTGTGATTTCCTGATGCCGACAGATCGTGGCTGGAGGTAACATTATCGTGACCGACACACTATTCATGAAATACCGCCAGAAGACGTTCTCAGTCGCTCTGTCACGCGATATGGTGCCCAATGCCAAGGTCATCGTAACCTGCATTGTGAATGGCGGAGAAGTGCTCGCGGACGGTTTGAGCTTCTTCGTCAGCGGCATCCGGAATAACGGGGTGAGTACATATATACATACATGTATGCATACATGTGTGCGTGCGTGCGTGCGTGCGTACATACATACATACATACATACATACATACATACATACATACCCACATACATACATACATACATACTTACATACATACATACCCACATACATACATACATACATACATACATACATACATACATACATACATACATACATACATACATACATACATACATACATACATACCCACATACATACATACATACATACATACATACTTACATACATACATACATACATACATACATACATACATACATACATACATACATACATACATACATACATTCAGACATGTCTTAATTACGTGCGTATGTACAACGTGGGAACACGGTGAATCGAAGGATTGGCTTGGCCCACTATGTGTTTCTTATATTTGAAGGCCTATTTTTTTTCTGAACTAGGTTGACATCCGCCTGACCATGGGGAAAGACATAAGCGGGTCGACAACTGAGGTGATCGCGACGGGCGACCCTGGTGGATTCGTCGCCCTCGGGACCGGCCAGTATCACCTCTTCCAGTCCGGCGCCAGCAGTTTCTTCCGCAAATATGATGTAAGTGATACGTCCATCCACGAAATTAGCATTACGAATGTAACCAATAATGTAATGACTGGTGAATTAATTATTCAAGGCCGGTAAGCAGTGTAGACAGAATTGTGCATTGTGCAAATTTAGTTATAAACAAGATAACATCCTTTTTTGTATGAAACTGTTTCACATCGCTCAAAATGACTGGCTTAAGAGCAAACGTTGACTTATTTGTTGAAATGATCTGCGAACGCCATAAACTTAGCAGGATGCCGATACGTTTCGTTGTGAAATGTTCATTTAGACAACCTTTTCAACAAAACACACAATATATAACATCACACAACGCTTCCCTAATTATGACTCAACAAGCTTTTGTATTGTGATTACCATCTGCAGATTTGACATGTAAATTAATGGTCAAAATCACATTTTTATCAGAAATATTACTATTTGTTCGACCTAATTACTTCATTGTAGAATTTGATATATTGTTATTAGAATTCCGGTAGACGAATCAAACCAGACATGCATGACTTCAATTTTCCATGGGATGTCCCGCAAAACAGCCCTATTAACATTTCTAAGATTGTTCGAAGATCTTGTTACATGGTTACGATCATGAAAATAAATTGTTTATTATGATATAAATAATAATAATTATTATTATTAACTTCTATGGCGCCTATATCTTCAAGAACCTGAGCTCAGAGGTGCAACAAAACATAATCATTAAGCATAATCGTGAAGAGGGACGCGCAAAAGTAATTTTTTAGAACGAGGGACAAGCGAATGTTTATGGTGGAAATGCAATTTGGAATACATATTTTCTTTTTTTTTATACATAGTACACTGTAAAGTTGGTCAATGTATGATGAGTAGTTTCTAAGATATCACGTAACCCATTTCTAGACATATTTGCTTATTCTTCTTAGCTTTTGATTAACCCTTTTACTTAGATGCTCCGCTGAGTGTGGTTTCCTAGGACATAGACTCACAAGAAGTGTTTATCTTATCTTATTTTATGTTAGAAAAGCCGGACTCCTTATGGACAAGACAAGACAAAACACGATCTATTTTCTCACATCATGCAATTATGTAGGAGATAAAGAGACGATACTCGGAGTACTTGCAAGTACTAATAATATTTATTAATATTTTCTAATTAAGAAATAAGTACAGTCAATATTAGCTAAACTTACCAATTATAATTGTCAAACAATCAATACCTGAGTCCTGACCAACAGGAATACGCGAAAGAGAATGACATGGTCGAAGTGTTTTCAATTAGTGAATTTTGACGTCACACGACGTTGTGTTCATTGTGACTCAACAACGTAAAAGTTGGATGTTGCATTGCGATTACCATTAGCTGCAGAAGCGACACGCCAGTTAACAACGTGGCAGCCATCGAGTCGTTGTTAACATCTCCGCCGTCTTTGTCGTGGTAACCGCACCTGAAACTACGGCTATACCACCATGTCCATGTCCACGACGACGACTAAGTTTGTAGCAATGACCATGGCGGCAGTGGCTGTGGCGAGTCTCATAATGACGGTGACAACCATCGCAGCAATGATTCTACTGACGAGTGTCATGTCTATGTGCAGGTGGAGGAAGATCTGTCGGGCTACGATGACCACACAACCAATAGTTACACACAGACTTGGCTACTCGACGAGGCACGCCGAGAGAACGTCCATTTCCATGCGTCGTCCAACGCCATTGATGCCAACACGACGTTCAGCGTCAGTGTCGCAAGTGTTGCGTCGTAGGATCGAGTGGGATCTGTGCATGTGATGGGGACAACAACGCCTACGTCACCATCATTACTCGCAAGCGTTGCTGTTGATGCTGGTGATGCCTTAGCAGTTGTTGCTTTCTGTGTTGTTGCTTATGTTGCCCGTTTGTTACTGTTTTTAATATTGCTGCTGCTGTTGTGCTACTGTTGTTGCTTATGTTGCCCGTTTGTTACTGTTTTTAATATTGCTGCTGCTGTTGCTGCTACTGTTGTTGCTTATGTTGCCCGTTTGTTACTGTTTTTAATATTGCTGCTGCTACTGCTGCAGCTGCTGCTGCTGCTGCTGCTACTGTTGCTGCTACTGTTGTTGCTTCTTCTGTTGCCGCTTCCTCGTTTGCTACTGCTTTGTCCATTACCATTGTCGAGCTACTGGATCAGTGGATATGTTTTATTACAGTAATCTCTGGACCAATGATTTTTGGTCGCGTGCCGATCACGGCTTCACTCAATGGTATTCTCGTGCGAGGTGAATTGCACATTTGTTTGAGAGGCGCCTTTAACGATTGTAGCAACAGCTCATGTTTTATTGGTTATAAATGTACGCCCCAACTTGATGAGTCCACAGTAAATTACATATTTAGCCATGTGCAGGTTATTTTATCGTCCACGAAACAGGTTCTACGCACACAGATCTCACTTGTATTGGTGATATTTCTTCTTCTCCTCATATCCCATGCTGGTTGGGTGCCATTTCGTGGGCGTCATTGCTCTGTGATCTTGACGACTGGCGCCCATCCTCCGATAAACTCTCCCACTAATTGCTGTCATTTGTAGGATCCTTTTCATACTTTCCCTTCACATTACTCTCGGTCTTCCTCTTCATCGACTGCCACTATCTCCTGGTTTCCAGACTAACTTTGACAATCCCTGTTCGGCTATTCTGTGGACATGTCCTGGCCATCCCATTCGGTTCCTAACTAACTGCAGGTTTATAGTTTCAACATATTTCCACATTTTTCCATTTCTTGCCTGGATGTAAGGCGATAACCATGTCCACTGATCGTTGAATATTGTGTTCTTTTGGCTCAGACTAGTGATTAATCTGTTGGTAGTATGTGCTTGCTGCTGTCTTAATAAACGGAGAATGTTGCGTGAACTAACATTTTTAGGCGACATGCTCATTGAACGTAGGAATCATAGTTAGCATCAGCTAAATATTACGTTCTAAATACGGCTTTATCACCTTGAATAGAATATTACAGGTTTTGCTTTTTATTATTACTGTTTTGTCCGTGACCGTTATTTCGTATATTAACGTAACTTAAAATATTTTAAAATAGACAGCACAGTGTTGTTATGATGTATTAACACAATTTGTAAATAACCGAGTGGTAGTGATAATTTTATATTCACATTGCATTGTCTGTTTAAAATTGTATATATATATATATACATATATATATATATATACATATATATATATATATATATATATATATATATATACATATAGATATATATAGATATATATATATATATATATATATATATATATACATATAGATATATATAGATATAGATATATATATATATATATATATATATATATATATATATATATATATATATATATATATATATATATATATATATATATATATATATATATATATATATATAATACATATAATTAAAAATGTTATTTATTTATTTATCCCTAATTCAATGATCTAATATTTTATTTATATTTAATGTTTAGCGTTTTCTCATTAATGTACTTGCACGTATTCCATGGTTGAAATTCAAAATAAACGTATTTTATTACCTGTATTAATAAATAATACATAACATAAATACAGTGTTTCTTTTCAGTATGCCGGATTGGTTGCATTTACTGATGCAGACTTGACGAGACTACCAGGTACAGGGATCATTTCAAATATTGCAATATCATTTGTAAATTAAGGACTCATATAAGGATGCATGCATCATTACTGCTGAGACGATTATGTGTAAAATAATTGTTTTTAAACTTTGAAACAGCATTACACAATGTGTTTTCTTCTTATAAAATTGTGTTTGACGCAGTAAATATAAAGACATTTCAGAAAAAATAAATTTAGGTGTCTGGGATAAGCTTAGCAACAACACTCTCTGGGAAAAGATCAAACAGCTTCCAGTGAAGAAGGAAATCAAGATGAAAAAATATAGGTGGATTGGTCGCATATTATTCATTAAGAAAACCTCCTTCCACTATCACCAGACAATTATTCGCATGGAACCCTCAAGGGAAGCAAATAAGAAGACGGACTAGAAACACCTGGCATTGAAGTATACGTTAACAGGATGGGCTACAAGTGGAATGAGTTGACCCAAAACAGGATCCAGTGGAGAAATTATGTTGCTGGCCTCTTCTCCAACATGTAAACGGGCCTAAGTAAGAACAAAATATGCGGTAAACAATAAGAATCAGTTTGAAACTATGTGGAATCCGCATGTATTGTTGTTAATAATACAATAAATATGTTTATTGTTCTCATTGTCATTTCAGCTGCTAGCGAGTGTAACGAGACTCTAGGAATTCTACCTTGTTTCCAAGGCAGCTGTTACTATGCTGAACAACAGTGTGACGGAGAGAGACAGTGTGAGGACGGAGCGGACGAATTGGGATGTGAGTGTCTCGTGGTATTAATCATGAATGTATAATATATATAATATAACAAACAAATTCTAAAGCATAACCTGTCAGCATTAGTAAGTCATAACATGACGGCCTTGGGAATATTTGGGACTATTAAATAACCGTTACTCTAAGTGACAAACATATACATAAAGCTCATGCGTGCGTGCATTCGTGCGTGCGTAGAAGCGTGCGTATGTGAATTCTGCGAGATGATTTAGGTTTTATTTCACAATAATATGACAACATTTAAGACACCTTACTTCCTAATATGTATAGGTTTATTATAACTATCGTCACTAATAACCTTTACCAGCACAAACCAAGTTGAATATGAAAACTATATTATATGTGGTACTGTTTAAAATCAGATTTGCACTAATGTGGCCCACAAACACATATTCTACATCACAACTAATCAGATTTACTTACTCAACGTTTCAGCTACCGGCGGTAGCCTTCATCAGGAACTGAATCATGGGACTTCTTCTTTTGCTCGCCAGTTGGCATGACAAACAGGCCTTCCCATACATGGACTTTTTTATGAAGAATGTATACAATTGTCCAAAACTAGTGACGCATGCTACCTAACTAGGAGGGAATATTTATATTTTCCTCCTGCATTCATCGTTCTCGAAAATGCCGTGTGTGAAATATAACGAAATGTGGTTACGCGCCTAATTTTCCCAACAATCCTGCGAATAGTCAGGTGGCGCTAAGAAGAAACACGATAACCACCGGATGAGACTGTATAACCCTTGCAGGTGCCTCTAAGGACGACGTACCCACAGAACGCCCAACAGCTTACAAGGAATTGTTGCGACTTGAGCGCGAGCTGGATGACCATACATTTGCTTGGAAGACCGGCTTTATCAAGTATTGATTTTATAATTTGCATTTACATTGTTTGGCTTAACGCCCTCTTTTTTATAAATCCTTGGACGCGCGCACACACAATACGCACAATATTACTGTAATTGTTTATTTGCATACACGATACACTCATTGCACACACGAAAACACACACACACACACACTCACACACACACACACACACACACACACACACACACACACACACACACACACACACACACACACACACACACACACACACACACACACACTCACCCACGTATGTGTTGTAACAAATCCTGCCCTAATGCACACTTATCTTATCAGGCCGCACGGCGACGCTCGAATAGGGTTCGATATTCCCATCATGCCACAACTTTGGGTGCTGGGCGCCTTTTCTCTGCACCCAGAGAACGGACTCGCCTTCAACGAGCACCCACTCCAGGTGAGGTGTATTAGCGCTGCTTATTTCCATCATCACTGAATGTGTCCGCCATTCTCCTATTCGTGGTTGCGCTCATATATATATATATATATATATATATATATATATATATATATATATATATATATATATATATATATATATACACACTAATATATATATATATATATATATATATATATATATATATATATATATATATATATATATATATATATATTAACTGTGATCATTTTGGTGAAGAAATATAACGATTGTTTTCTACGATTGTAACAAGGCGGTGTAAGGATGTCGAAAGAGCTAGCGCCATTGATTGTGTAATTTGAGTTTTGTTTTAAAACAAAGACACTCTGCAATAACTATGTAAAGTACATGAAATACGAAGCAATGTGTTAACATGTTATGTTTCAATATGTGTCAGTGTATGATGGCACGTGTGTGTCAGTGTTAAATGGCATATGTGTGAGTGTATAATGGCATATGTGTGAGTGTGTGATGGCATATGTGTGAGTGTGTGATGGCATCTGTGTAAGTGTGTGATGGCATATGTGTAAGTGTGTGATGGCATATACAATATATATCGCTCCAATCAGGTGGGAATGGGTCGTTATTTCTCCAACGGTTCTTATATGCTTGATTTCTAATGTTAAAATAATATATTTGTGTTGCATTTTTCTATGCTCCGTCGTATATGGTTTCCGGTGTTTGATTTGTTGTTACACGGAAATATAATAACGTCAGTGGAAATACTGATATTCAAAAACCACATGACTAGAGGCAGAAAACAATGCGTTTGTGAAATACAACTCAAAATCGTTTCACCAACGTTGCAATGGGAGATTGGTTGCGCGAGATCTGAGATAATTATCGTTTGAAATATAATAACGGAAAAGGATACTTCGTTACAACTATAAAAGTACACCTAAATGTACTTTGTTAAATGTAAAATAAAACCTAGAAAATTGTATTTCGCTACAAACAACTTACAAAATGTCCTACTCAAGCAAAGTAATGAAGTCTATTTTTCTTAATTTTCTTCTTTACATACCAGCTTCACTTATTTGTAAACTCTACAATGCAATAAGTTTGTGAGTGCAAACACGGGTGTAATCAACCGCAGATTTATATCGAATTAATGCACGCACGCACGCATGTACATACGCGCTGACACTGGGAGTGGTCATGCTTTAGCTGGACACAACGAGGTCGATGTACATCGTCGTCGAGCTGCCCAAGACGGCGGTGAGAGGAGAACAACTCGGCGTGCAAGTGGCCATCTTCAACAACGGCGCTCAGCCAGTCGAGGTGAGTCGTCTACCGAGAACTTCTTCAAACTATGCTTACCTGCTGATCGCTGTTCAAGAGTCAAAAACAATTGAAGTCAGTTTTGATGTTTCCCACCTAACTTCTAACACTCAAAAACATTCATTGCTTCATGTCATTGTTTTGATTCATTGACAGATATGTTGTTGAAGAATCCAAATAATGAAGTCCATTTTCTTATGTCAGAACTTGTAATGTATAATGGACTCATGATGTGGTGGTGTTGTTGGTGGTGGTGGTTTGTGGTGGCGGCGGCGGTGGTGGTGGTGGTTTGTGGTGGTGGTGGTGGTGGTGGTGTTGGTGGTGGTGACGGTGGTTTGTGGTGGTGATGGTGTTGGTTGTGGTGGTGGTGTTGGTGGTGGTGGTTTGTGGTGGTGGGGTGGTGGTGGCGGTGGTTTGTGGTGGTGATGGTGGTGGTGTTGGTTGTGGTGGTGGTGTTGGTGGTGGTGGTTTGTGGTGGTGGGGGTGGAGGTGTTGGTGGTGGTGACTGTGGTTGGTGGTGGTGATGGTGGTGGTGTTGGTTGTGGCGGGGATGGTGGTGGTGGTGGTGGTGGCCGTGGCGGTGGTTTGTGGTGGTGGTGGTGATGGAGTTGTTGTTGGTGGTGGTAGTGGTATTGGCGGTGGTGGTGATGGTGGCGGTGGCGGCGGCGGCGGCGGCGGTGATGGTGGTGGTGGTTATGATCATACCTATGCTGGTACTTATGATAATGACAACTATGGATGTGTTAACAAAATATGATAACGGTAATGGCGAAATAGCGGATGGCAGATTGGAAAGTGGTGAAACATGCTGCCTTCATAAATGCGAGGCTAACGAAGATGGAAAAACCCACTACCTTACTAACATGATACGGTCCAAATATACCACTGATCGGACTGACGTACTACATCTACTTTAATATATGTATACGACACGCCATACTCAAAGTTATTAACGTGTATATCCACAGGCGTTGCTTACGCTGAAAGGATCGAAACAGTACGACTTCGTGACGGTGCAAGAAGGGGGTCAAGTGAGTTCTTACAACCCTCGAACGGTCGGCGGGGGAGACATCCAGACCCTGGTCCCGGTAAGAGACGAGCCCAGGTGGCTGCGACATCATATGATACGGTCAATTTAAAGTTTGGCATCATTATAATTTATTTTCATCAGTTATTACTGTAAGTCATCAGTGCTGGCACAGAAACAACTTATGGTAATATTCCTGTTGTAACTCCAGTTTCTTCTCCAGTTGCAGCCTGGAGATAATCGCTTCGTACATTTCCCGATTCTGCCGCGGGTGCTCGGGAAGGTCTCGGTGACAGTGTCTGCGGCGACTCTAGGGGACAGTCTAGATGTCACCAAGTCTGTTGTTATTCGCGTAAGTAGTGGAAGATTAAAGGCACAAAGTCTTATTTTGTTTATAGTAACACAATAATTTTATATAGCACAATCTACATCCTGACCACTTTTTCTGTTTTAATGAACCACAATTGTATAAATTA
This sequence comes from Lamellibrachia columna, assembly GCA_963662155.1. Lineage (NCBI taxonomy): Eukaryota > Metazoa > Annelida > Polychaeta > Sabellida > Siboglinidae > Lamellibrachia > Lamellibrachia columna. Next base: position 20,903,007 of record OY759269.1, read on the forward strand.
ATTTGACCACTATATGTTGAATTCGAATGTATCAACTCGAATAACTATTATGTTTAGCCTGTATGCTGACCGGCCATGTCGATCATCATAGAGAGATAACTGTCAAATTATATTTTAAAACTGTAGTTCACTAGAAGCACATTTTGGTCGGTCAAGATATAGTTTATACTATACCACATGATTTTACCATCACAACGATCAGACTTTGTACCTCAAACATTTAGTTTGTTCTTATGTTGTCTGCTTTGTAAGTGATTGGATAGCTAGGGACATGTGAAGTTTGCAAACACTTAGACATCAAGCTGGAATGCAAGAACAAACAATATGTAAGCAGTCGAGGAAATCGGTAGAGATAGATATAATGTTCTTTCGCAGTAGGCCTACCTCCTCCTGAAGCGTATTTATACTACACATGTCCCGGAAGGAAGTAGAATGCATGCAGGAGAACGATAGCTACATGAACAATATAAATTTATTCTGGTGACGGTTGCAGTTAGAGGGGATTACCAACGAATACAACACACCGTATTTAATTGACCTAGTTACGAAGGGATCTGTCATTATTCCCGACCTTGAACTGCCAGTGCCAGAGCGTTTCGTCAGACCAGAACAGCGGAAACACCTGTACGTGCCTGGTTCAGCAACGGCTGAAGTCACATTGGTCGGTAGGTGGCGCGCACATACGGCTGCGATTTTACCCTATTTGTTATTTTACAGTAACACGATTTCCGGCTTCAAGTCTTATATTATTGTTTGTGTTGACGAGCTTGTGTAATAACATGATATATATATATATATATATATATATATATATATATATATATATATATATATATATATATATATATATATATATATATATATATATATATATATATATATATATATGTCCCTAGCTATCCAATCACTTACAAAGCAGACAACATAAGAACAAACTAAATGTTTGAGGTACAAAGTCTGATCGTTGTGATAGTAAAATCATGTGGTATATTATGAACTATATCTTGACCGACCAAAATGTGCTTTTAGTGAACCACAGTTTTTAAATAATTTTTTACAGTTATCTCTCTATGATGATCGACATGGCCGTTCAGCATACAGTCTAAACATAATAGATAGTCGAGTTGAATTCAACAGATAGTGGTCAAACTAAGGTGCACAATTGTGGTTCATTAAAACAGAAAAAGTGGTCAGGATGTAGATTGTGCTATATAAAGTGATGTATGTATGTATGTATGTATGTATGTATGTATGTATGTATGTATGTATGTATGTATGTATGTATGTATGTATGTATGTATGTATGTATGTACGTACGTACGTACGTACGTACGTACGTACGTACGTACGTGCATGCATGCATATATATATATATATATATATATAAACTAATCCATTTCTTAAACACTCATACAATAAAATACTCATGTTTAATGCTAATGCAATTCAGTCAACCAGCATATCGCTATTGAAGGGTCAAAGCAATGGAAGTCCGTTTTGAATTACATCATGTGGTTGGTTTCAAATGTGTCTCTTACATTAACTTCTACCACACGAAGATGGACTTTCATTGTTTTGATTCCTCCACATATATATTGTTGAAGTATCAAGACAATAAAAGTAAATTTTCTTGTGTTAGAAGTTAGTCTAACAGATTCATATCCAGCCAACTACATGCTGCAAATCAAAATTAACGCCCATTGTTTGACTATTCAACAGCAATATGTTGTATGTGTGCCTAATGCAGTTCCGTTCCACAGGCGACATTGTCGGGCCCGGTTTTTACCTGAAACGTCTGCGTGGAACGTCCATGCTAGGCTACATCCACACGAATGCCGAAAGTTACATATTCAACTTTGGAAACAACCTTCTGTGGCTGAAGTATCTGAAGACGGTCAACCAACTGCCAGCGAAAACACTACAACAGACACTGTACAATATGAATAAAGGTCCATTTGCAGCTTAGTACTTTATAGCTTAAAATCTCCTTATTATTTTGAAACAGTTTATGATATTGATGAATACTTTTTATTCGTGAAACACTTGTGTTAATGTTCTTTAAAAACTGTAAAATACTGAATATTTCGAGGATTACTTTTAATACAAAGTTATGAGAAACATCAAAAACATCATGGCGTTTACAAATGCAACCGCCACTTAGCAGTTTAGAGATACTTTATGTATCCTCTGATATAATAAATAATATATATATATATATATATATATATATATATATATATATATATATTACTTTAGTCATGTATGTGTGTTTCTGTCAAACACAATTACACATGTCAGTAACATCCACAATAACAATAACAATATGCATCTATGTTGTTTTCCAGATTTGCAGAATGTCTATAAGTACGTGCACAAAAGTTTTGCTGTTGGTTATTACACAAGAGAAGTTCTTCCATGTCTGTGGTATGTGCTTTGCGCTTAAGTAATGCAATTTCCTTGTAAATCTGACATCAGGGTCAGCAGAAGTTTTTGTCAATGCGCGTGCTAAGTTAATTTTATATGCTGGTCTTGATACAGTCGTAATATGACAGCCATCCTCTTTACTCTTCTACAACAACAACTCACTTTTTGTTACCACATTCAGCTTTAGCATTGTGTTATTGGTAGCTTAAATGCTTGACTAGTTGGTACATGACTAGGTAATAATGGAGGAAAAGAAAGTGTTTCCTTTTCTTATACTCAAATCTAAAAAATAGAATGATTGCCCGTTTACACGAGCGATCGGGCAGCATCTAGTTGTTCCCATAGTGTCCATTGTAAGCCATTTTCGATCCTTCTGTTGATTGTCCCGTCGATGGTCATCAGGAACAGAAATGGTGACAGTGTGCATCCCTGTCTCACGCAAGTCTTTACCTCAGTTAGTATGTGGTCTTCCCTTCGTGTAGAACTCTGCAGATCATTCCCTTGTACGTTGCTTTGATTATCAAGATGAACTTCTCTAGTATTCCACAGTTTCTCATTAGCTTCCACATGGTCTCATGATCGAGGCTACCAAAGGCTTTTCCGAAGTAATACAATGTAACCTCAATGTAACCATTCAATTGACTTCTAAATTATAATACGGAGGGTTGTTATTTGGTCGGTGCATGATGTTTCCTGACGGAAGCTTGCTTGCTGGTAGCTTTGAGTCGAGTGCCATTTCGCAACCTATCCAGAATCATTTTGGTTAACACCTTCCCAGGTACCGAGAGAAGCTTAATTCCTCAATAGTTTTTTCATTCCCTAAAATCTCCTCTCTTTGGTAATTTGACCAAATATCCTTCTTTCCACTCCTCCAGTATCTTCACTTCTCAATGATTTCATAGAGCATGTTAATTGAGGTTCGTAAGTCTGCCTTCAGTGCTTCCGCCGGTAGTCCATCTGGTTGTGTTGATGTTCTGCTGGTTTGATACCTGCAGCGTTTAGTGGAGCTGGCCTTTTAAGTAATTCTTCAAAATTTACTGCCTATCTTTTCATTTGCTCTTCAACTGTTGTGAGTGTGGTACCATTCTTGTCCATATCTGGCTTGTTGGCCTGTTTGTACTTTCCAGCTAACTTTTAGTTGTGTTGTACAGTTCCTTCGTGTTCCTTTTGGATGCAGCCTATTCTACCTCTTTCGCCAGGTCCTCTGAATGATTTTTTTTGTCTCTTCTGTTACTTATTGTGACTTCTTTGTTAGCTTGTATGTATTTCTCTTGAGCTGTAGCTATTGGTGTTCTTGTGCGACTGTTGTTGAGTATTTCCTAGCAATGAATAAGCTGAAATCCACTGTTAATGTTGTGTCTTCTTATGCCCTAGTGTTTCTTCGCATGTCTTCGTCCAAACCTCCTTCACATGTTTTGATCAAGAGTCTAAGGTGCAGCTGTCTTCCTCATCAGTCATGTGTTGTAGTGCCTGGTGTCGGTTGGAGAGTGCCAGTTGCAAATCCTTAGTTGTACCTTTGTCGTTTATGAGTTCCACAGTGTACTTGATTCAGCTACAACTAGTTGTTATACGAATCTTTAGCTTGAGTTGTAGTTTTTCTGTCACTAGATGATGATCTGACGCTGTATCTGCCCCTCGCTTCACTCTTACATGTTGCAATGGTCCTCTAAATCTTATTCCAAAATATATGTGGTCTATTTAGTTCTTCGTAACATCGTTCGGTGTAGCTTTTTGTACAGTTTTATGTGGAAGTAAATTTCCATCAATGCGTAGGCTGTGTTAATCACAGAAGTCCGCAAAAAATTCGCCATTCTCATTCATTTGCCCTAGTCCATGTCCGCTCGTCACCTGTTCACATCCTGCACTGTCAGCACCAATCTTTGCGTTCATGTCACCCATCACTATGATCACTTCTTTGTTCTTTCTTTGGGTCTGCTTTAATGTGCTATGAAAGTGTCCTTTTTTCTGCATCATTGGTTGGTGCATAACACTGTATGAGGCTAAGTTTGATTAGGTGATGTTTTGTCTTGAATTTGGCATTGATGATCCTCGCGTTGATTGGCTCCCAGCTAATTAGTGCTCTATGTGCCTTCTTTGCTAGCATTGAGTAAAGTACCATCTCTCCAAATAAAAACTGTGTCGTCCTGACTTTACCCATCTAGTCTCACACAGTCCTACTAAAGGTATTTTATATTTTATCATCTCGCGTGCAATCAGTTTTGTACTTCCAGCTTCATACATTGCCCTGGCATTCCAGGTCCGGATTCTCATTGTCCTCGTTGGTGTCAGTAGGCTATGTGGCTTTCACAGCGTCATCCTCCTTCGAAATGAAAGTCCTGCTTCTCCTGGTTTAACTGTGTCGTTAATGCTTCAATAATCCAGTGAATCCACTAAGCGGCGGATTGGCCTACTTAGTTTCACAATTGCCCTGATGGCCGGCTTAACCCGTCTCCACCTCCCACGGCGAGGGCGTAGGGATGTGCTTTGGTAGGCTAGATGATCTTGAATTTGCCGATAATCTGGCTCTTCTTTCACACAACCAGAAGCAAATGCAAGATAAAAACATCGCTAATAAAAACAACTGCAGCCAAGTTAGAACTGAATATGAAGAAAGGCAAAACCAAAATCATGAAGATCAACTGGATAATTCTAAGGATACGGTGGCCAGAAACAATTAGCAATGAAGCACTATGGGAAAGAACAAACCAAAAATGGAAAGGGGGAAGGCCACGAATCTCATTGCTAAGCCCAAGCCCAAAACTGTGTCTGGTGGAAAGGAGTCGTTGATGGCCTGTGGTCGGGCGACATGCACCGTGTCGCATGACAAAGCGTAAATTATGTTTTTGTTTACTCGAGCGATGTGTGTAGACATTGCTAGGTGCGACCTTTCACTAACGCCAATCCTGACGTGAGCTTTGATGAAAGATCTCAACGAGTGAAGCACCGGCTGGTTGCGACGGTAGCCGATTGTCCTGTGCGTCAACCAAAATATCGGCTGATAATCGGTCGATTTGGTTTCAACCCCAATTCACTCGACACAATCGTTTCCACAAGTTGGACTCGCTAATCGGTCTCGGTGGCCCGAAACATTTGGATGTCGATATATATATAAAACGGAGTTCGCTCTTACATAATTTTCTTTTGTAACTAAGCTAATATGTCGCATGCTTTTGGAATTGTTGATCAATGCCTTCCTACTTACTACGTTCAGGAGCACCTCGCTGGCCCTGGAGTTTCTTTCGATGGCCGTTTTACCGGAATGGGAGCACACCCTCTACATAGACGTCGCCGTCTTGAACCGCTTGGCGCTCTGGCTGACGTCACAACAGAACGTCACTTCCGGAGCTTTCAGGAGTACCAAGTACATTCCTGATATTCGCCTCATGGTTGGTAACAACGACTGCGGCTGCCCGCAAAATTCAATTACTGTACATTAAATGTATTGAGTTTGGCTATTTTGCCACAAGCGCAATTTATAAGAGATGAAAAAACAAACATTGACTAACACCAGTGAAGACAAACCCACCATTACTCACCGTCACGTCTTGCCAAACCCAGTTTACAGCATGTCTTGCTCCTTATCATATATGCAACGTTAATACACATATATGTTGAGTGGTATTTGTTGAAATAGTGTTCCGTGTCGTGCTTGAATTTGGGTTTGATGCAGTTTGTTTTGCAGGTTATATAATTTGTATTGTATATAACAAAAGGGTCTCTGGCAGCAAACTGGTCCACCATGGTGGTACCAGCAGATTAAAAAGACAGTAATTGCATTTTGTTGTGTATAATCTGATAGTATTTCTGGTAGATGAACAATAAATCAGTTTCATTCTTTACTTAATATATTTTATTTTTATTCTGTTTAATTTCTTGATAGTATGTATATTGCTTACTAAAATCCACAATGCACATTTATTCCTTAATACATTAATTGCAAAAATACATTGTATCACATTATAACATCTGCAAATGCTTTGACTTGCTGAGTAAACAAATTGCAGTATAAAATTAAACTGTTTGAAAGCAGTGTTCACTGTGATGGTCATACTTGCAGTCAAACATGACCGGACCCGATGGACTGCGACTGAACATGTCTGACACCGCTCACGCCCTCGTTGCCATGGTGACGAGTCAGAAAATCCTCACGGGGGTAAGTACATGATGACGCCGTGGAAAACGCGTCATCTTGGCGTGCGGGTGAACTTCCGCTGCGGAGGGTGCAGGTGGAACTATGACGAAATGGAGTAGGCGAGAGTGTAATCCAGGAATATCATGTCTTGATCGCCAGACAATCTTACGCAATGTCACCTTTATATCAATGTTATATTATGCACCTGGGGCGCCACGCGTTATTCCAGGTAGCCTCTGTCCATAGTCGTGCTGACTTACCGGAGTTATTTTAACATATATGGGAAGCGTTTACGTATGGAGGCTGGTTACGTCAGCCTCCCCTGTGCATACCCACGCTACTTAGACGGTCATTTTTTTTAAAGTAAGACCGCTTAAAGGACATGTTCAGCACACCATTTCTATAGGCGTGGTAGGTTTGTTTGTATTTCTGTACAATACATCCGCGTTTATGATCTAAGATTACTATCATTCATCTGGGGATGTTACCGAAAGATTTTGTTCAGAGTTTACTATATTTGCAAAGCATAATGTGTCACTGCCTTTCATTGAATCAACGATGCTAACAATATAGCTTTTTAAAAGCACACAAGCCTATGCGACGGCATTACAGCTGACGGTATATTTGCAGGAGGCACAAGCCAAGGCCGAGAGAGCGACAGGTCGCGCGGCGGAATACCTCGCAAACAACTTTCACCGCCTCCTCGACCCGTTCGAAATCTGCATGGTGACGTACGCGCTGCACGTGGCCAATCATCCCTCTCGAGGCGAGGCCTTCCACTTCATGAAGAAGCTCAAGCGGACAGGTGGGAATAGACTTCTTCTTCATTTCCTCTTCTGGGTGTCAGTGCCCAAATCTTTTTGCGAAATCGATATCTTTCTTCAGCAATTCCACCGTTCCACCGTCCAACGACATCTGTGGTGTTCTACTCCCATATTTGTCGTGATTTTACTCTATTTTATTTCGCTGCCACTATTCCATCCAGTATCTTGATTTTCAATACATCGCGATGCTCTTGATATATGATCAACATTGAGATAAATGAAAATTTATTGACTAGCTTTGATTCACCTAATCCGGTTAAAGCCTTGTTTCAGACGAGTTCGTGTACTGGTCTGATCAGCCAGTCAAGACCAACCCCACGCGAATCATTAACACCATCCCGTATCGACTTCCCCGCGACTCGCCGCC